>CM056387.1:36363203-36390703 GCA_029718625.1 Synaphobranchus kaupii
CGCCACCCCAGCCCTAGCACACGCAGGGGAAATGACTGCAACAGCATACTTTTCCTAAGCACTAACAAAACCTACCCCCACGACGCAGCTGCCAGTTGAAAATCTGGGAACGATGACTGTGAATTATTGTCAGGGTTAATTAATGCATTCATTCCCTTATGATACCATGGAATGTGACCCTTTTCTGTATATTTATACAGCACGTATCATGTAAACATTAGCAAAGTAAACACATTACGATTATCCATCTCATATCATCTGAGCCGGACTTGCAATCTGCCTCTATGGATATTTATTTTAAAAGTATGACAGAAGACCGACCTACCTTCAACTGAAAAGGGTGTATTTCACTGAGGGAATGTCTCCTCAGCCTTTTCGTTAAGGTCTTCATCATCCTTGTGTTTCTGATAAGTATGGCTTCTGCTATAAAACTTTTTTGCTATTTTACTGAAGGACTGTAAGTTAGCTATACATGACTAACGGCATGCGGTATGTTCACCAAACTTAGCAAACAGTTTTACGCACTTATCAAAAGGCACAGTTGCACTCGAGTACAAACAGACACGCATGCATACACACACATACACACAAAAGAGCGTACACTCAGAAACTACTGCTGAAGAAACGAAAGTCTTCGGTCGCTAAACTGCCATAACATCTCGCTTCAGGCAGGCCACTTCGCTACTTACTGTATATATAATTTAATGGTAAATAAAATTCATAGCAGATTAAAAATAACACACAATTATGATCATTATTGTGAGGTTGGTTTATGTCGTCTTCTGCAAAGATCGGTTCTGTAACTTCGGATTACTGAATTGTTTCGTTCTACTCTATCGTTTCATCCAACTCGTCCAGATTGTTTGAAAAAAAAAAATTGCAGCTTGTATTGTTTAAAATCTGAATCAAATCGTTCGCATACAGACACGCACACAAGACACACTCACACTCACACACTCACACACAGTCGTATGCACACGCTTACATGAGAAATATACATACTATTTCTCACGCTCCCGGATCCTGCGTTTCCATTGGCTACTCTACCGGGTGATGTCATTTTTTTTTTCAAGAAGGAGGGAGCGATGGTTTTATCTTAAAGGTGTATTTCTTACGGCTGCTAGGCTAGTTAGCATCTATCTACAACTCTTCAGTTTTATCAGTGTACGAGTTACAGTTAAGTCAATGTAACTGTGAGTATTATTTAATAAGAGGTTATTATATGACACAATGTGAATTGTACATGAAAAAAACACGTTTTAACGTTTTAATGTCAATAAAATGTCTAATTTAGAGATGCATGAATTATTACAGATAATGTAGATTGATGTTGATTCTTGAATGAAATTACAATATTGGCATAATGATGTATACATTTGAATATTACACATATTATTGTCATAAATAACAATCTTTTGAATTAGTTTTAATATGTATTGCAACTTTCCATGAAATGATTTTGTTCCTACATCATTTCATCTGTAGCATTGATTTTGTTTACATGAAGTAATATACATAATTACACATAAATAATTACACATAAATAAGTAATATACATAATTACACATACATTTCCTACATGTTCAGAAGCGTTTTAGCAGTGGCGGTTTAATGATTGATCAGGCAAAGTGGATGCAAGCCACCTCAGTGCTCAGCGGAGCCCGTCACATGTGCAGTTTGTTCCTGAGGAACAGCCAGTGATGTGACAACGGTGCTCGGACATCGCAGGCCTCTCCTACCTGGCCACGCCCCATCGGCCAGAGGGGCTCTGTGTCTTATTCTAGCACTGTTCTTAGTCATCTCTCTCTGTGACTAAGAAGACAGGAAGTTTTGGGGTGTGCTACTGCACTTTGTCTTTCATAGTGAAACCTATGTGTGAGTTTTGCAGGGACAATGCCCCCTTTTCAGAAGAGCCAATATGGTAAACTCAGTTCCTTTTTTCTCTTTAGAGCAGGCTTTCCCAGCCTTTCTCATTTTTTTACCAGGTTTTCATAAGTTTAATAAGCGGTTGTGGTGTTTTGTAGAAAACAGCATTCTCAACATTAGGGTGAGGGTAATTTGGGGGGGCTTTCCAAGTTTGTGTCAGCATATTTCCTCCAACAAAATAATGAGAGGTTACTATGGGGCAAAAACCTTTGTATCGGATGCTTGCAAACAAGGTCAGTGGTGCAAACAATGTTTTACCCTGCAAATGTCATATATAGCAGTACCTGTACAAGGCCTTTACATGTCTAAGCATTATTTGTAACATTATTGTTCAGGTGGACTTAATGCAGTGTGCAGGTGTATTAATTTCCTCACAAATCCACTTTATACACCTGTGGAATTTTCCCGATGTACATGCACTTCCTTTCTTTAAAAAAAAAACCTTATGATACCACAATACCCCTAGCGCCAGGGTTACCTGCGCTCACTGTTTGTATGACAACCCCCTGTGGGTTCATTCACCTGTCTGAATCCTTGGCGACCGAGGGGGGGGAGCTCAATTTGGGCAGACCGCGTGCTATACCTCAGCTAGTGGCTCAGAAGGAGAGGGCCGGCTTGTGACACAGCTCTCAGGTGGAGAAAGCATGTCAGGGTTAATCGGCATGAGTGGAATGATCCTATTACAGTGACGTCACCCCCCCCCCCCTTCGGGATGTGAAAATGCCCCCCCCCCCAGAATGGACTGCTCCATCGCTTGCCAGTGTCAGTGTGGAACATTCTAAGAATTTTTCCACAAAAGCAGAGAGTTGGACACCAGGGCTGGAAGGCATTTTATGAGCTGCTGCGGGGAACACTTTAAAAAATGAAGGCTGCTGTGTTTGTCTGTGAAAGGAAGCTGCCCGTTGTCCCTTGTCTGATTAGGATATCCAGTTAGCCGTGATCTCATCAGATTACTCGCTATGCTCCGGGCCTCTCGTACATGCTATGGCTGCGTGGAGCACGTGCGCCTTCCTCTCACGTCGCAGTGGAGGGCTCAGAGCTCGGCACTCTGGGACTGCATGCAGGAGGAGTTCCTTAAGAGTCCCTGTCTGAGTCTTCACAATAAGAAAATGTTTTCTGTTTTCCTAATTGGACCAGCTTGACTCACTGTGTTTGTGTGTGTGTGTGTGTGTGTGTGTGTGTGCGCGTCTGTGTGCGTGCGTGCGTTCGTGTGCGTTTGTGTGTGTGTGTGTGTGTGTGTGTGTGTGTGTGTGTGTGCGCGTCTGTGTGCGTGCGTGCGTTCGTGTGCGTTTGTGTGTGTGTGTGTGTGTGTGTGTGTGTGTGCGTTTGTGTGCATGTGTGTGTGTTTGTGTGTGCGTGCACGTGCGCTTGTGTGTGTGTGTGTGTGTGTGCGTTTGTGCGTGTGTTTAGTATTTGTAAACTGTGGTAAATATATATCATCAGGTATATCAGTTAGTCATCTTAAAAGGCACTCCTCTCTGCTGGAAGGAAATGCTCGAATGGAGTGAAGACGATCACTTAATTCTCCTGTGCTTGTCCGATTACGTAATGATTGACATCGACTTTGCTTTCTAAGGGCATGAGTGCACCAAAACCATGCCAGCAAAATGTCCTCCACACCATTATTGAACCATCAGACACTGTTGGAACACTGAACACTGATATATAAACACACATAAGCCCATATTTGGATATGCTCATTTAAGGCCATAATCAAATATGGGATCCAGTCCTAGATTAGGGACAGTCAGATAACAATATGCGAATTTCACCCCCTCTGGTTCACAGGAAATCCTTGTTTGTTTGCCGCTTTTATGCAGTCAGACATATCGACGTGAGTGTAACGTTCTGAGCATGTGCAGGAACAGTACAGAGTAGAGAACACATTGAGGGCACTTACTGTATAATGGCTGAAAACAGGTAATAGAAGGAATTCCCACTTCTGGGAATGAATCCCCCTGATAATTTTCCCCCATCCCTCATCGCTCCGGCTTGCTCATAACGGATATCCCAGCCATTGTTCTTGGGATGTTTTTAAGTGATCAGCACCAGACTGGACTTCCTAGCCTCGTGCGCTCTGCTTCAAATGTTTTTTTTCCAAATTGCCTACATCCCCTCACCTGAAATTGAACTGAATTAAATATAAACTCAAATAAATAAAATACAAATTTTTACCACATTTATATATTACACATTTCCCATACTAATATCCTTTTTTCTTAATTAATTTACTATTATAGTGTTACTATTGGCCTTTGTAATTTGTCTTTGGGTCTATGTATTTGTTACCTTTTCCAATTATTATATCCCATTTTTAATGATTCTCACATTTAAAATGCCTGTCACGATGATGTGACTAGCATTGATCGGCTCTTTGATTGATTGATTGATTGATTGATTGTATAGTTGATTGAATAATACATATTTTAAAACAGATATATAGATTTTAACTATCGCCAGCACAGTTCAAGGAGAACAAAATGAACGCTAAACAGAATCACGAAGATCCATCTTGTGCAATTCTGTTTCTTCACAGGACAAACATGACTCGGTTTCAACGAAACATTGATCTGGTTAGCTGAGCCGGCACAGAGCAGTCAATATTTAAAGTCAAAGCTCCTGTGTCGCACTCAACTAAGAGTAAAAACCTGTTGAGGCCGTTTCTTTTTTTTTTTAAATCATACCACAGCTTTGTAAGTAAAATCAGCCATATCCGTTTCACAAAGTCCTTGCCTTGAGCTGTTGAGCTGTTCTGGGAGATGTGTCCATTCTGCCAAGAGCAGCTCTGGTCATTGGCCTACTCCTTCAACCTTGTAGTCACAGTTCTGGCTTCAAGCACTGTGCATCCACCAGGACAAAAAAAGACCAGCTGTGTTCTGTTCTCCTTGTTTGTGGAATAGAACATGGCATAATGTTTTAGAGCAATTTAATGTCATTTCACGATGTTCTGTTTCGTTTTTTCCTTTTTCTTGTTTTGTTCTGTGGTTGAGATAAGAAGGCTTTGAACGATTTTTATCAGGCCCTCTTGTGTTTTCGCACCTTTGATGCAGGTTTTCTTTCTCAGGGCCTTGAACGTTTGCACATTCTTCCGATACCTCTGTAGACATATAACAGAGTGTCCACTAGGGGGAACCCTTTCTCTGTCAGTTGCATTGAACATCAGTCCTCTGAGCTGAGATGAAACTGAAAATGAGGCGTTGTGCATATCTACTAGGATTATTTTTAAAGTCATGGTTGCATTTTTAAAATGTGTCCATTTTAGTAAGAATTTGCTAGCTTGTATGATTTGTTTAGGTTGTATTTTGTTTAATTATTTTTGCACTATTAATCTAAGTGAACGTTTTCCAGTACACTTAACAGACCTCAAATAAGCATTACAAATGCATACAGTACTAATATGTCATTAGCTACTTAATTGCTGACAAATGTGGAGGTTTGTTTCTGTCTGATTTGATAATAAGCACTTTAGTTAATGATTTCTGCCTTTATTAAGTCAATGTTTTGGGCATTTACACAAACAATGTAGGGGTCTGGCTCTTGTAAGTGCACGCCTATGGCTTCCATCACCTCACACTTATTTATCCAGGTGCTTATTAGCAGGTGCACCACGGACCCAGGTCTCTAAGTGATCCCTGTAAACGTCCTGCCCTTAATGATTTCTGCTTCCTGTATCATGGTAACGGTGTTATTCTTGGCTGTGTGTGTGTGTGTCTGTCTGTCATAAAACACAACAAGGCCCTGCACCTTAACAATGCCTCTGTTTTCAACTGATAACTTTGTTTAAATTAGACCGGGGTTGAAATGCATGCTTTTACTTTCTGGTAAAAGCAGTGGTACTGCATAGCGTACTACTGGAATAGTTATGTTATATGTCTTCATTATAATTGTTTTGATTATTCTTTTTTACTTCTCAGACTCAATAGGATATAACAGATAGGCACTAGGCAGGCTACACTTGCAATAAAGAGAGAATATTTTGCAATACCAAGGAGTGACTTCATCCCCTTTGACAGTGCTCTTGCATAATTTTTTCGCCAGGGTTTGGGGCTGTGTGTGGTGTATACCACAGTTTCAACAGCACTGAACAAATAATGCATGGACAGAAACTAAAACATGAATCATGAATCTGTGGAACAGGGTTTTGACATCAGTTTTTTCTATCAATGTCTTAAGAAACAGACAGTCTTTTTGTTTCTGTCAAGCTGTCAGTGTAATTTGGCTATTGGTCTATAATCAGGATCTATTAGTTTAACTGTATAGTTTTCACTAGGTGCTTGTCACCACTGCAGAGATGAGATTGCTGTATGCAAAGACCCCTTTGCCCTCTGCTGGCCATTTTGTGTACTGCAATACTGTGCCTGGAATAATTGGGACCAGTACCAAAGTGAATAAAGGGTTAAATTAGAAATACTATAATATACTGTAAAATATCTACCATTTATATGAAATATAGATAAATATGTCATTAAAGAATGAATATTACAGCACAAAGTTAAATGAATTAAATCAAAAGCGGAATTATGCTTTTTAAGTATACAAATACATTTTAATTTGGCCTCGTTCATACCCATATGCAAAAGGTCTGTAAAGATGCTATAAAACTCACATATGCCATATACAAAAATTATAAAATAAATATGAGATAGAGATAGAGAACTGGCATGTACAATATTAATATTAATTAATATTAATTAATATTAATATAAATATTTCCCTAACATACATGGTGGCTACTCCCTATAAAAACATTGAGAGATTGTATAAGAATTGTATACAAATATACAAATATAATACTAATCAGCGATTTTTATAAATCCTTGCAAGTATGATCATATATGATTTTTACAGACCATTTGCATATGGGTAGATGTACTGCACATAACAATTTTACAAAACATTAAGTCAAAAAATGACATTATGTTTCCGTGACAATAACAATAATAAATAAAAACTTTCCTTTTCCTCTTGTGTCATCACTTGTGGTTTGGTAAAAATAGCTAATAGTGTCATGAGAATGAAGCAACATCACTGCCCACGTTGCCTAATCCACTCTCCGGCCTGTTCATCTCAGAGGCCTGCTGGTTTTCCTGCGTCTGTAGCCTGCCTCCACCCCCTCTCTCTGGTCCTCCTCCTCTCCTCTCCCACCCAATGACCCACTGTCGGAAGGCGTGGGCGTACCACACTTGCTGGCACTCTGATTTTAGAAAGGCAGGATGCTATTTTTTGCGCTTATACGCTTGAAACAAGCTGGCTTATGTAACACCATTTTCCATGTAAACCAAATTATTTACGCAATCTCCCACAAGACCAAAAAGTGATTCTGGGTTACAGGATTTACGTAGAGTGAAAATATCAATCCTGTGTAAAAGCTTTACTGTAGGAAGTTAATCTAACCAATCTGCCTTTTGTAGCCTTATAAAGTTATAGAACAAACACATTGAGACGTCCAGCCTAGATTAATTAATTTAGTGTATCCTACAGCACAGCGCATATTTATGAATACATTTTGAAGGAAAAAACACATATATAATGTGATGTACTCGTTGCGGAGCTTATTAACAGTAATGAGATGTTTGGGAGGTGACTGTTTACCCAAAACCACAGACGAGAATGTGTCAGATTTTTATATGAAACCACAATGAAAGAGTCATACAGGGCCCATCAATGCCCTATATCATTCTGGGCATATGAATGCCCTATATCTTTCGGGGCATATGAATGCCCTATATCTTTCTGGGCATTTGAATGCCCTATATCTTTCAGGGCATATGAATGCCCTATATCTTTCGGGGGCATATGAATGCCCTATAACTTTCTGGGCATTTGAAAGCCCTATATCTTTCGGGGCATATGAATGCCCTATATCTTTTGGGGCATATGAATGCCCTTTATCTTTCGGGCATATAAATGCCCTATATCTTTCGGGGCATACAAATGCACTATTTCTTGCAGGGAATACAAATGCCCTATTTCATTTTGGCATACGAATGCCCTTTTTCTTAGCTCCTGTTTCACAATTCAGACACATTCAGATGATAAAATTTCGAAAACCCGGTGTGTCATGTGAGAAAAATGTGGTCAGATAGTTTGACAAAAATAACATAAGAAGTTATGTACACCCATGAGTGCTTGTCATATAATAATCTCATGACCACAAAGGTTACATGTAGCCCTGTATGTCCATGTGAGACATGAATGTATAAACGTAAACTTTTCTTTAAATTAAACTGTGCCCTAGTATGATCCCGGCCAAAACGTGTAATAAAGCTCTTCTTTATAATAATAATAATATAATAACAACTTTATTTAGCACCTATCAAAACATGGTTACTAAGTACTTGACTAATTAACAGAGCAGGAGTGGAATGAAATAATTTTAATTTAATAAAATTTTTGAAGTAAAGAATACATAGCCAGAGAGCTGTAGAGTAAAATATGAGTAACAGAATAATCTAAACAAAACAACACCCCCATAAAAGGCAAAGTAAAACTCTCAGATAATCTGGGAGATAAAATGCAGTAAAACAGAACAGAATTAAAAGATCAGGTAAAAGCAGACCGGGAAAGGTATGTTTTTAAAATTGATTTAAAATTTCTGCTATGGTCAATGACACGGACATAATTTGTCTCTATGACATTGTGGTCAAGATACGCAGTTATCTGAGGTTTCAGAGAAAACAGGAAACTTGTACAGTTGTTCAGTGTAGGCTCATTGTCATCTGCACGGCTGGCCAAAACATCTTATTATGAACATTCAGAAGAGTACATTTACCGTCCTGGCTGTCATAAATCAGCACTTGGCCTCTTTTCTCACGTGCCAAGTCCATGGTGGTGATGTCATCCGAATGGCTCTTTGTCCAGCTCTCGCTCTGACCGCACAGAGAGGCATTATTAGGCATATTATCTGCACTGTTTGTGTGTTTTCCCCAGCAGTCTAAGGGGTGACCTCATCCTGGACACCATGGAGGGATCCAGTAGGTAAACAGAATTCAGTACACCTCGTGGGTATGCACAGCAGACCCTATTTTAAACAAACCAAAAAAAGAACATAGAAGACAAGGTCACATGTCATTTATCGTCACTTTTTTTCCCCCCTTTGGAGAGTAGTGTGACCTCATCCTGGACATCATGCAGAGACCAAGTTAGCAAATGACACAGTAAAAAACAAAAGCACAAAAAAAGAATGCTGAAGACAAAGGTCACATGACTCATCTACAGTAAGTCACATGACTCTCAGCAGTTTAAATGTAATAGTAAAGATGAAGAGACTGCTGCTGATGATGATGGTGATGATGATGATAATGAGGTTGATGATGATGATGATGATGATGATGCGTGTGAGTGAGTGAGTGACATTAGCACTTTTAGGGCTGCGTGTGAGTGAGTGAGTGACATTAGCATTTTTGGGGCTGTTTAGACGCAGGTTAATTGTGAAACGTGCGTGGCCAGAGTTTAAAAGAGTGGGATCGTAATGAAGCCTCTGTTGACATTAGCAGGAGAGAGAGAGCGGATTGTTTTTGTGATTTATTGAGAGTGGGCGGGGGATGCCGTGGAAGTGTGGGTTGGATCAGAACGTTGCTGTTTGCTCGCGCAAAGGCCACTATGAAGGAGGGGGCCTTGAGCCATCTCCCAGAATCCCGTGGGGGGGGGGGTCGGAAGTAAAACACACTTTCAACATCGCTGCCCTTGGGTGATACCAGAGATAAGACTGATTGATCAACCTTTCCTTTTTTATTTTTGTTTTTGCAAGGCCTAACGGTGGTGTGGGAGAGAACATGTCACTGTACCCTGCAGTACGAATGAACCGGATCAGAAGCTTGAGAAGCAATCAGCTGCGGACTGTGTGAAGTATCAACTCCCGTGGGAACCTGTGTCTTTACCCACAATGCTCTCTGGTGTGATACTTGACTTGCCGGAGATGTTCCGCGGGAGGAATGCGGACCCTGGGAACCGCAGACAAAATATGGCCTGGTTTGGTGACAGAAGAGCTTTCTCCGATGTTTGGTTTGGAATGTGCCCTTTCCACTTCAAATATGTGCAAATGGCAAAATCGTAGTTCCTCTCCTTGTGGATCCCAACCCCCTAGTTCTAAACCTTGAATATATGCATGTGTCAAAAAGGCAACGCAACATGTATTAAGAATGACATGTCAACTTTGTTAAAGAAGTGTGACAAGTATTATTTTTTTTAAATTGATGAACAGGATGTGACTGAAGCTGGAGAGGTGGAGAACAGTCCGTTTTATTTTCGAACACCTGATGGCAGTAAAGAGTCACTAAAGAGTTGAATGTGCAGGGGTATTCATTCCTCAAAGACAAAGTGTGTAAATTCTACACTGCTCCGGACACACAGATAAATATCTGGTGGTTACAAGGCGGTTACATTTCCTCTCTGATGACACTGATCAGATGTTGAAATTACAGCGTTATCCAACCAGTTCTTGGGAAATATCTGGCCCTCCCATCCTACGTCACTCTCACCCTAATTAAAGCAACGATCAGGATAAATCTTTTTCTTTTGGTGCCTTAAAGATTTTTGTTCCCCCATTCCTAGCATGTTTCACTTCCTGTCGCAGTCCTGCCCTGATATTAATTCACAACTGATACTCATGTTCTCAGTCATACCGCATCATAATGTGAAGATATGATACCAAGGACTAAATGGATTGACTTCACTGACGGCGCATCAGATTTCAAGCCATCACACGTAAAGGAAAAAAAACTTTTATAGGCAATTAAAGGAGAAGCAACTCACAAAGTGTGTGTGTGTGTGTGTGTGTGTGTGTGTGTGTGTGTGTGTGTGTGTGTGTGTGTGTGTGTGTGTGTGTGTGTGTGTGTGTGTGTGTGATTGAGGCTCGGAGGGGTGGCATACCGCAAAAAGACCCACTATAGCACATAAGGGCCCATCTAAAGCATGTGGGAGGCCACTCAGTGCAGTTTGACATAAGAGAGAACATTTACCCATGGGTACTGGGACACAGAAGAGTCTGATCAGATGCACACTAATGCCCTACCAGGATCAATGGAACTGCCAAGGGGTGGGGGGGTGTTCGTGGTTTGGGGCGATATTTCCTGCGTAACCTCGGCGATGGCATAATCGCCGGGTTGCTAAGCGACAGGCGGCATGGAGACAGAAGGTGTCACTTGTTACCTCAGAGCTGGATTTAGCAAATAGTAAAATAACCATCAGCATGTCAGGAAACAGCTCGGCCGGCTAAATATAGCAGCGGAAGAAAGTGAAAATGTTGGGGAGGGTTCGGGGGAGAGGGAGGGCAGGCGGCGGGCTACGCTCAAATCTGGAGGAGCTGGCCCATCACACTTTTCTCCCGCGTGCGTACGTCCGCCTTTATATAACCAAACGGGGGCGTGAGTGCCTCTTTCACCAGAGAACAACGAAACTCGGACATTGGGGCAATGCTATTATAATGAAAGGCCTTTCTACCAGAATAGCCTTTAATTAGCCTTCATTTTAACATGCGATTTAGTCCCCCTCCCTGTTTACTGCTATCGTTTTCCCTTCCTGCTTCTCTCTCTCTCTCTCTCTCTCTCTCTCTCTCTCTCTCTCTCTCTCTCTCTCTCTCTCTCTCTCTCTCTCTCTCTCTCTCTCTCTCCGGAACATCTTGACTATGCACTTTATGCTGTTGAACATTGCACACATTCTCTCTCTCTCTCTCTCTCTCTCTCTCTAAAAATCAAATTCAAAATCAGAAAGCTTTTTTTGGCTGGAAATGCATTTGCAAATACTGCCAAAGCGCACAGAAATATGCATTTGAATATGAACTGAGGTGAATAATCTGTATTTTATATAGAGTATATCAGCAGTATGCTCTCTCACTCTGTCTCTCTCCCTCTCTCTCACACACACAGAACCAAACACAGGAGCGTGCTCACATACACATATATGCGCACACACACGCACACACACACACACACACACACACACACACACACACACACACACACACACACACATAGACACTCACACACACACACACACACATACACACACACACACACACACACAAACCTAAACACAGGAGCGTGCTCGCATGCACATATACGCGCGCACACATGCACACACACACACACAAACCCAAACACAGGGGCGTGCTTACATACACATATACGCGCGCACACACACACACACACACACATACGCACACACATTGCCAGTTCCACGCTTCCACAGTGGCCCACTCTCTCTCTCTCTCTCGGAGAGCAGAAGGCCGTCCACTCCCACTCACTGCGTCATGGAACAGAGAGCAGGGACAGATGGAGACGCAGTCATCTGCTTATTTATTTAAATTCACCGATAGAGACGGGTCCGTGCGCGCACTCCAGCGAGCCGGCGAGCCGGCGAACGAGCCTCAAAGCCGCGGCTTTCAATTCATACCTGTCTCCTTTATTACTGTATGTCAATATTTTGGGTTAGTGTTATTTTCATGAATTCATAATAATAAATAAAACTTATATTTACACAGCTCAACTCAATGGTTCCTCAGAAGGGGCGAATGAATCTGAACACCGTGGAATTCACACGCATCGCAGAGAGTATTCATTGCTCTCACAGTAAATATCACATGAATGGATTGATAAGACCGTGTGAATGTTTGAGTAATACGCTCATGCATTTCAGTGACGCACAAAGACAATCACTTCAGTACTTTCCTCGACAGCTGAAAAAAAAGAAAAGAATAGAATATCTTAACAAAACTATTTAACAATCATTCCACTCTGCAGTGTCTGCACTACTGAAGCACACAGCCAGTATGGAGACATGCTTCAGGGGGTCCCCAGCTCAATGCACTGCAAAAACCAAAAAATAAGTCAATCTTAACAAGCATTTTAATCTTATATTTAGACTTTAGAATCTTACTTCTGTTACTTTTTTCTAACTACAAAAATATTGCCAACGGGGTGAGATAGTTTTACTAATTTCAAGCTTTGCCACATGTCAAGCAAAAAGTAACTTAAAACAAGCTAATATTTTGCACTTTAGAGAGAAAATAAGATTTTAAAGTCTCATTACAAGACTAAAATACTTGTTAAGACAGACATTTTTTAAGACAGTTGATGGGGTAGAATATTATTAATGTCATCAACATATTTTGATGACATTAATAATATTCTAGAGGCTGAGTGTCTTTTCCTGTGGCCCAAGGTTCCTGACAGCATTTCCTGGGGCCCAAGGTTCCTGACAGCATCTAGATTTATTTGAGCGGTCCGTGCTGCCAGCTCATGCATCTGATTGAGTGCATTACGGCTGAGTGCATTACGGTGGAAATGTGTGCAAATTGTTGAGAAAGGGCTGCAGCTACTCCACAGAGGCAGGTGTAATGCTCGACAGGTCCACTTCAGTAGGCTGCAACTGCATCTTTTCAAAGTGCCATCTAGTCTGCATCCAGTCTGCTGAGGTTTCTGAATGCTAGAGGATTAGAGTGGATGTGTGTCTGTGTCTGTGTCTGTGTATTATATCTGTGGCGCTCTTTGTGTAGATGGGCGGGACATTCTAATACGTATTAAATAAGCTGAGGTGTTTTGTCCTTGGGGGCATTTAAAATGCTGTGGGGAGGGTCTTTCTACTTCCACAAAAATCTATTCTAAATTTGTTTGAATTCACAGGGCCCGGAAGATACCTGGAAGGGGTCTAACAATAACACACTCTGCAGCTTTAATGCTCCAGCCTGTCGCTCGAAAAGAACGGGAAGTTCATGATGTCACTTGCCCTGGTGGTGTATCCATGACAACGTGATGCACATCTGCGTGACGTAACGGTCCATTCTATTGCAAATCCACTGGCTTAACTCAGGTTACTGTGGGTACATTACTGCAGCAGTTTCTTCTGCCGATGGAGTTTGTTCCCCAAGATATTGTTTTCATGTCATGCGGAAATTGTCTGGGGATGATTTCAACCTTTTAAAGGGTTTTTCAAAGAGATTTGCATGTGCTTGCATTATTATTATTATTATTATTATTATTATTATTATTATTATTATTATTGTTGTTGTTATTATTTTACAGCAAGTAAAATAAAGTAAATGATTATGTTATTTTGGATGATCCTGGAGTGCAGGGACAGAAAAGAACAGTCTCATATGCCGCAGAGCCGGATGGTATAAATGTAAGTGGAACAGCAGGCCCTGTGGTCCCGGGACAGGTCGTGGCACAGGAGGTCCTCACAGAGCAGAGAACACTCAGCATTGGCACATTTTGGCTTCTTTACCCCGTGTGTGACGGAGGGAGAAAGTGCTGAGGCAGTGGAGCCATGCTGAGGGCGACAGCCAACGTGTGCCTGCGGTATGAGTCACCGTGTCACTTCCTGTGCCGCTGTAATTATGTCACAGCAGTCGGCTGGTGTGATCGGGGGGGTATAACGGGAGATCTTTTCTCCCACTACCTGGGTAATATTTTTAGAACTGAAACGTAAAAGGTGAAACTCCCGCCTCCTCAATCACATCACAGAGCGTTCATTAACACGGCAGGGCACACTTGCATAACCATTTACAGTGATAGATTTTTCATTTAAAAAAATAATAAAACATAGCAACTTTAAAGTGTCCCCAGATTTGATGTTTATCTATATACTGTATCAGGTCTCATCTCACTGACTGTACATATCATGCTCTGTAACATTTATATAATGGTGGGAATCAAACACACAACCTCACAGTTACAAACCCAGTTATCTAACCATAATACTAGACCGCCACCCTACCCTCCTGCATCTAACCTGTGCAGTGATAAGCCATGGATATTATTTCTGTATGAAGCGCATTAGAATACACATAAACCTCACTAGGGCAATGAACTTGGACAGTTACCAATTTGGCCCAATAACGTTTCCACATCTTTGATACCCCCACCCCCAAATCGCATGGATATTTTGTCCTTGTGCTTTAAAAAAAAACAAAAAAAAAAACATATTTATATAATGTATAAATAACCAGTTTTAGTTCTCTTTTTTATGTGATCCCAAGATGTCCACAGCCTATGCAGCAGGTTTTGATTGAACCACAATGGCCCCATGACCTTGCTAAGGATTAAGCCCTAAACTGTGGCCTTGCCTGCTCTGTTGCGTTCATTGAGTTGTTCTGAGCCTCGGCACTGTGCATGTTCCAGGACTGATCTGTTTGGTGTATGTTATCTGCAGGTTGAGGCGCGTTAACTCTCCTGGACGTCGTCACCTTCCTCTCACCACTCAGCTCTCTCTCCTGACAGGCAGGGCCACCGGGCGAGAGCACGTTTCCGTGCCCTCTCTCCAATGCACAGATACACTGCTCCTCTGGTCAGTGTCAAAGCCAAGATGTTTTTATTAACCGTGATTTCATGAATCATTTATGGCATCATTTCTGACCATCGCATCAACGTGCGCTTACGTAATGTCTCCCCCACTATTGCTGATGCGTTACAGGCATGCACTGTTATTCTTAGGAGCCATTATTTGCCTTTCCGTTGGCCGTTTCCACCCAGATTCCTGCCATTTTTTCCCCTCTCGGAGACAGCCAGAATGACGTGCTTGGAATAAAGACCTCCACCAGCAACCAGCCAAGCAGGCTGAGTCCTTATTTGGCTCCAAAACCGGAGCAAGTGGGCGGTTGGTGGTCGTAGTCCCTTCTCAAACCGGCGGTGCATGACGCAGGTTCGTCCACGCATTTCCTGACAGCTGACTCGGTTATGACAGAGCGGTCTGGCCAACCGTTCATTTCCGCCATAGACAAAGACTATCTTCCTCTCCCGAGTATCACTTCCCCCTACCCTCCTCCTCCTCTCTCTTCCTCATTCTGTCCTGCGCTCTCTTCATGGCCATTCTTTCTTTCTCCTCATCCCTCACACACATTTTACTTCCTCTTAATGAAAGTGTGATTGATGGCGGGTGCATTAAAAAATAGACAGCACTTTCCCTTATAGTTTGTGGAAGATTGATGGATCACAGTTTAAATGGGTTTTCCCCCTGACATACTGCTGTATATTTAGCATAATTATGACCATATGGAATTGACACATTTATTATTTTTTAATTTTTTTATTATGACTTTTTAAAAAAATTATTATTATTACGAAACAGATTAGAGGTTTTAACTCTAAGCCTATGTGGCTAAAACCTCTCATCTGTTTTGAGCATGTCAATCATTAAAAGTGAATCATCTTTCTGGGAGGGCGGCAATATCAGTATATAAATATAAGTGTTTCAGCAACAAACAAACAAACAACATAAATAAATAAGATTAATTACTTATTGGCCTAAATATTCGTAATGGCCTAAATTGTAAGGAAACCACAAACACCCGAACTGTGTCCCCAGGATGCTATCAGCACTGATCTAGACATTTTGAAAAAAAACATTTTTTTAAAATGTAAATATAAAAATTCTTTATGATGTTTTCACAAATGCAGTAAACGTCTTTATCATCACACAGTGGCTCAAAATGTAGCTGAACTGAAAATGATTTCTCCTCATTGAACCCTCAAACCCCAACAAAGAAAGTATGCAATCTGGCAACTTTATAAATAGAAGCCAGTATGGCAACGGATTAACAAAATTCCTCCATGTTCTATTTTTATATGCAGGGCTTCTTAAATAATTATTTGAGAATTCTCATGCATCCTATGCAACATGAGAAGTATATCGTGTATCCTATCCATTAGCAAGTTAGTTGTGTGTTTAGACCATGCACACTAATTTGAATAGTTTATGAAACCATTTAAAATAGTGCTATTTTATTTGTTGAACCATAGATATATCCTATTTTATAGAACTGATAATGGTGCGGCACTGGTTAGAAATAAATAAACGTTTTAATTCTATTTTTTAAATTTATTGTGAGGGTGAATATTTCAATAATACCGAAAATATCCCATTCGAGCCCCTGGTACTCATTTCCCAGTTATCTAGAGGTGAACGACCCAGGAAACTGTTTACTCTAACCCGGAAGTTGATACTGCCTGTCAGTGTCGCATGCTATCAATGTGTTTCCATACAGTCATCCTTTCAAAATGTTTCTTACTGCGGTAAATTGTGAGTAGTTACGGTTCTTCGCGATTATTTGTAAATATAATGCAAGTGAAAGGTTCACACACATTTGTCAGGCATCGAATGTTTTAGAGATAACGAGAGGTTTGTTTATTACCCTCAAGCTAACAAGCTAACGTTAGCAAGCTAATTATATGATTCAATGTCACGTCAACTGGGCATGCAGCATATATCGCTTACAGAAACTAGCTACATGGCGATTATAGCAGGGTTTTGTAAATGGATGTTGCCTGGTTTTAATATCGGTTCACTGAGAACTTGCTATGCAATCCAAATGAAACTGCATTCAGCGTCAAACTCGCCATCCTGTGTCAAACTCGCCATCCAGTTATCCAAGTTAGTTACTAGATTGGACAGACATATAATGAAATGTTGCATACTATCCAACACTCGCATGTAGCTTTATTTATTTATTTGTTTATTGTAGATATGACAAAACATGATGATGCATGCCCCTGACGTTATTTGACACTTTTGCGTTCAGTTAGTAACAATCAGAAGGTTAGCTGGGTATCTAAGCTAAGTGTTACGCCCCCACCTTGAAAGCATAGATTTGGTTTTCAAAGGCTGTTTTTGTTCTTGTTTTTGTCTAAATGTCCTTTATTCTTTTCTTTTGTGGTGAATAACAGTGGCCAAGGGCAAGTCTAAGTAAGTATTCCACTCCATTCTGTTCAAGGTAAACGTTGAGGCTCTGCATAATTGTGCTCCTCATGTAGGTGTAGCCTATGCACCAGTCACTGCACTCCACTGTGCAGTCAGCCCATATCTTTCTGCAGTGTTATTTTCTACTAGCCGTAGTGTAGGATTGTAAATTGTTTGCAGTATGTTTGTACTCGCTGAGGTGAGGAACTTGTTCCTGTTTGTCTCAGGACTGTCCTGGTTCAGATGATGAGCGCAGCTGGGACAGGCTACTGCTTCAACACCAAAAAGAACCGTCTACGGGAGAAGCTTGTGATCCGGAAACATGACCCTATAGGTATGGCCAGGACCACACCCACACACACACACACACACTTTATACTCTCAAAAGGAGCTGCAGCGGTTGATAGTCGGATCAGTGTCACAATCACCCCTCCAAAATCGTAAGCAACTTGAATTTTTGTTAATATCTCGTGTGCAACGCAGCAGAATGCTCTGAAATTTTCATACATTTCAAACAAGTAATCCCTTTAAAAGATTAGATTTAAGTCAGCGGAGCACCAGGAGGAAAAATGTACTAATTATGCTGGAGGAAGTTGAGCGATGTTTTCATCCTTTATATTCAAATAAATACAATGGAAATGCAGCAACACTTAAAATAAATGACGACAAACCTATCCAGTGAGTTTCAAAATCAGTGCATGCCTAATATTATCAGGCTAGATCTAGATGTTGTTACAGTGAAAACCAAGTGGACAATAATTGCACATTTTGCAGGTTGGACATATTATTATGGTATGTGATGATTGATATGTTATTAGATGAGACTAATACTGGATTCACAATCGGTTTTAAAAAAATCATTTTTCTGAGTAACTTGTGCTGCTAGTTCTTCACTCAGTCATTTTTTATAAGAAGCAGGTCCACTTAACAATCCAAAGATCTCCAGCTCTATTTAAAACCATCAGAAATGACTCAGTATTGGGCCCGGAAGCTGAATTGATCCAGAAAAAGATTGTGCATTGAGCCAGTGTTTATCTAAAACCAAAAAAAACAAACTGCGTAATTGTTCCAGGATCAGGATTAAGTGTCCGTTCTCTTTTCAATAAACAAGTGGCACAGTAAAATGTTTCCAAGTAGAGAGAAAACAAATATGCAAATAAACTTCAAATAAGCTTGTTTGTGTGTTCCCGTCATCGATGTTTGTGCCAAAACTACCAACTACTTGAGCATTTCATCCCAAAAGTATTTTATAAACAGGCAAAGTAAGATCCTACGCAATATCCTCATTCAGCTGACTGAAAAACAGGACATTTCAGCGTAAACAAATCCTCTCCTGCAGCTGGAAGGGTTAGTTTTGTGTGTTGACAGATATTGTCATGATGTATGATTTGAATGCAATTATAAGTTATAATTCCCAGAAAATAATTATTTTCCATGTAGTGGAACACTGGATAAAACGTTCACACAAGTGGGCAAAGGTTAAAGGTCACTGTAATCCATGTGAGTTGTTAACTGTCATTTACTGGATGTAAAGAGCTTGCAGTCTGATCAGTGTTTTCTTGCCGTCTTTGCAGTGAATAAGCATGTCCTTTTCCTTGAGAAGAGGAAGATCCGGTCCATTTAAAAAGTGTGGTCGGTATCGAGCCGGTGAAGAATCTGGAACTTCCGCAGCGTAAAAAACTGCTCAGTTTGCCTTTTGCATCGTTTCCGGGTGTAATGTCT
This sequence comes from Synaphobranchus kaupii, assembly GCA_029718625.1. Taxonomy (NCBI): domain Eukaryota; kingdom Metazoa; phylum Chordata; class Actinopteri; order Anguilliformes; family Synaphobranchidae; genus Synaphobranchus; species Synaphobranchus kaupii. The sequence goes on from CM056387.1 coordinate 36,382,524, forward strand.
GGGGAGAGCTGGACCTCGGACAGCGAGTGACAGAGAGAGTCCCTTATCAGGGATTAATCCACGACACCAACGTCCAGCGTTATTCATAAACTCAGCTATCAGGAGCTCAGTAAAAATACCGTCTTGCACTGCAGAAATCTTCAGTTTCCACACCCTCAACAGGCCTTTGAGGGGATTCAAACTATTTTTCCTTAATTTCGACTAACAATTAAAAACTAGAATTATATTTTTGTCTTCATGAACACAGTTTGGCGAATTCATCAGTCGCTAAGACATGCCAAACTACTTCAGAATTGAGGACCAATGTTGATTGAATACAGGCCAAGGACCCCCCCCCCAATGTAAAAATCTGTATACTTCGTATATCAGTACTGTACACATCTCCCATTAACAGTTAATGTCTGGTGATAAGTGCTGGTTCAGAGATCTGAGTTAAAATCATCATGTACAGTAGGACTTCCTGCATTGTATCATACTCGTTAAGTTTGAGAATGTCATTTGGTAGTAGCTGTTCTTGTCAGACTACATTCGTATTATGTATTTAAAAAAAAAAAAACTAGGTTTTACTGCGTTCCCATTTCTAAGAATAAAACAGTGATACCTCACATTGTTGCTGTGATTTTTACATTTTTAATCCGTGAAGACAGCGACAAGAATGCAGCATTTTAACTACAATTGTAAACTTTTTTTTTATGAGTGCTTTATAAATGTTTGATTGAAATAAGACACTTTGAAGCTTATCAGTGATTGGTCACCTGATGGCTCGGTGAATAACGGCCTTTATGCATGGAGCTGGTTTTTAGCGGGGTGACTGGACCCCTCTGACACCCCTGCTGTATGACGATGAGATCAAAGCTTCACTTAGAAGAGCTCCCGTGGCATGTCCTTACGGTAGGGGTACGACGTCTGTGTCCCAACCCCCTGCACACTCACTCCTGCCACCTGATTGGCCCTCTTGGCCATCTCCTCCAAGGGCATTGTGGGATAGCATGCCACGTAGAAGGCTAGAGCGCCAATGAAGCTGTCTCCGGCACCCTGTCCAAAAACACAGAGGACATTGCTCCATATATATACACCAACGCACATTATACTAAAAGTCAGAGAAATGGACAAAGTGTACCAGAAGAACAGTTTTAGTGTTGAACTCAGAGGTCAGGACCTGTAATCTTATTCTATGGTGTGAAGGATGGAAAGTCTACATTCTCCTGCGTTAGAGCTTCAACTGAACAAGCAAATAAACCGGTACTCCGGTTTCACCCACTCTACTAATGATGTCCCGATGTATAAGACACCAAACGAATGCAAGTCGACAGGCTGGGTGGCTAAACAATGGTGAACACTGGTCCGCTGTAGAAGGCTTTATTTAACTCGCTGAAAACGGCAGGGAAAAAAGTTTTCTGTCATTTTGTTGCAGGGTAAGCTGTACCTAGCCAGTGAACATAGTTTATTGACCAAACTATGTTCACATTTCTAGCTAGTTGTGCTAGACAAAGGTACCTTTGCTAAATGCCTTTGAGGTAACAGTATGGCTCATATATAAGTTCATTTCCCACAGGAACATACACTGCTTTACAAGGGAAATACATTTTACATTTACATTTTCATGGGCAGTATTTCATGGGGTGAAATTCTACCTCAGCATTTAATGCATTCATCAGTCTGTTCATTTTGGCTAAATCCATCCTAATCAAATAGAGGCTACAATAATAGCTTGGTAGAACACAAACCACTAGTTTGTGCTGACCCTTTACCCGTCCAAAGTTTTTAAACTATTAGATCAAATAGCATCAAAGTGCACACAAGCATTCTTCAGGAAATATGTATTTTTAAATATATGGCCGCAGGCCTAGACTGAAATGAATCAAAAGGTTTGTCCTTAACTTCGGCTTAAACGTAAATCTTCACAAACTCAGTTTGGCAAGTTCAGCAATTGCCTCAACTCATCAAGCTGTATTTCTGAGGTAAAAAAAGCTTAACTTTTTTAAAATTTGTGAGTCTTAAGGCCAAATGTTGATTGAATTCAGACCATAACCACTTGAATATTTTACATGGAGTTTAATTGAATGAATAGTGGCTCACACCAGCAGGGGGCGCTCAGACACCTGCCAATCGCACAGGTACAGTATTTATTATTTTTCAAGTTGCTCTCTGAAGTGCAACTCCAAGTTTGGAGGGGGAGGACAGGGGTGTCTGAGGATCAGGTTTGTTTGGATCAGCAGAAAGAAGTTAGCTGTGTGTGCTATAAGCCACTCTAAAATCATCATTGTGGCTTTAGTGGAAACAATCTGTTCAACATGTTATGCATAACAAGGCGCAACCAAAGTTTAAACGGAAGGTAAAAAGAAAGCTGGAGCAGAAACACACACCACCTGGAAACTGGAAAGTGCTACAGAGGGGCTGGGAGTGCGGACATTTTGTCCGTGTTATTGGCTTTCATGAAGACACACAGGATTTACGACCAGTTACGTTATTGCCGATGGAGGAGACATATTGCGAAATGTGTGCATGTAAGCACATGTCTGGTGGCAGCTGGAGAAGTCACAATATGCGAATATCTGAGAAAGACAATTAAAAAGCCAAACTGCAATTAGCGTTGAGTAGGGCTAACAGAGCAATTTAGCGAAAACATGCTGAAATTAATGTAGGCAAGCCACAATGGTGGCCCCTGTGCCAGAGAGGTTGCTTCACCATTTCCAGTGTCTGACAGCATGTCTGTCTGACAAGGGCGGTGGCAGAGATGCATTCTGGGATGGATTAGGTCAACAGCAGTTGGGGTGCTGGGCACAGCAGCAGTTGCCCATTATATGTTATGGTTAGCAGTGTGGGATAAAATCACAACTGCCTCTGCTTGCCAAGTCCGGGAAGGTAATTCCCGTCAACATCTGGACTGAAAAACAAAACAGAAATATGCCCCCCCTCCCCCCGCAAATCCTACTATGTGGGACCAGACTGGTCACAGTCTGCTGTTTGGCTTGTGTGTGTGTGTTTGCGTGCATGCACGTGTGTGTGTGTGTGTGTGTGTGTGTGTGTGTGTGTGTGTGTGAGAGTGTGTCTGTATCTGCTGGATGTGTGTGTGTGTGTGTGTGTGTGTGAGAGAGAGTGTGTATGTATCTGTGCTGTGTGTCTGTGTGTGTGTATCTGTGCTCTGTGCTGTGTGTGTGTGTGTGTGTGTGTGTGTGTGTGTGTGTGTGTGTGTGTGGGTGTGTGGGTCCTGGAGAAAGGTGAGACACGTCAGACTCTGAAGCTCTTCTAATCCGTTGTTCTGCCTCCGGCCAATGGGGCTTCCCGGCTCAGACTGAATGTTTGTTTACCGGCGAGCTGACTGGAAGGCTGCTGGTCCACTGGGCTGTGAGGTTCCATTGTGTCTCCATTATTGATGAAGACATGGGAATGCTGAGGGCCTGTGGGGGCTCAGAGGAGGCTAGCGAGGGGGGGGGGGCGGAGTCTGGTGCGAGGTGGTGGATCATTGATGGGAAACCCTGGAGGAATGTGGCGATGCGCTTCCATTTAACCACAGAGGGCCCTGGTGCTGGTCCTCACAAGCCTGTCTGATTACTCACCGCCCTGTTTTTAACAGTTCAGCTCCAATTTTTCCAGCACCTTCTCACCACCCCAACCCCCCTCCCCCTACACACACACCTCCCAACAAACTGTCTGCAAGCCACAGGGGTACGACACTGTGGGTAAAGGTCAAAGGTTATACCTCCCTCTGTGGTGGAAAGACTGGAAAAAGTGACCTTGGTGTGGAAAGCATTCCTACTGTGGACACTCCTCTTCTGTCTGGGGGGGGTTGGTTTGGTTAAGGAGAAGCTCCCGTCTCTCAGTGCTACTGTTGCGCTGCTAACTAACACAGACCACCAGAGTAAAATGCATTTAATCTATTATTATAACTTCATTTATAGTTTCAATTCTTTACTTCATCGTACCCGTTTCATTATTGATTATAAACCTGTGTTGCCGGTGTTGTGCGGTGAGATGCTACGAGCCCCGGCTGATTGAAGCCCTCCCTTTCCTGGCCAACGTTCGAGCCGCTGGCTGGTCACCCTGCGGGGCCGCTGGCCATAGCCAGCATTGGCACGGTCTGGAGGAGCAGACATGTTTGAAATGGTCCTTAATGTGCTCGTGCCCCTCAGCGGTGGATTGTGGGACACTGAGAGCTACTCTCACGGATATTCGGAAGTCCGTTCATCCGACGTGACTAGACCCGTCTCTACGGACACAACCGCGCCCAGCAGGGGGGGGGGGGGGGCTCTTTTCCGGAAAACGGAGTGGCGGTCCGTGGGCGTGGGGGCCGCCTGTTTCGCTGACGATCGGGGACAGTTGGCGGGTGATTTCTCTGACGACTCTGGAGGTCAAGGGTCAGGGGTCAGGCTGCTCTTCCTCCTCCATGAAGTGAGCCTTTGGCACAGATGCACGTAGATCTGGTGCTCACCCACACACACGCCAACACACCCCCCCGCTGAGGTTTATGACTGACAGGAGACCCACTGCTGAGAGCAAAGACCCCTTTGCGTGACTCATATGGTCTCCCGGGATTGGGATGGGGGCTCGTTCGGGATAACTGCACAGTGCGGGTGGTCACGGTGGCTGGGACATGACGTGGTGAGCTGCTGGGACATGACGATCAAACGCACAACGTTAAATGCACAGCTTGGGATCCATTAACCCAAAAGGGCACAAGGACTGCACAAAGGGAAAGAAAAAAACAACACAGTGCCAAAACAAGTTCAGATTTATGTCCCAATACAAAGCAGTGGCTCTATGAGGTCAGCGTTTACAGGAACCGGGCAGTACGTACAGCTGGGACAGGAAGTTAAGAACAGTGTGGTGACTGGCTGAAGTGTCCTTTCACGGGTGAGTTGATAGGACGCCAAATCAGACTGACTTCCACAGAACAATCAGATCAGTCATCTGCCACAGCTACCAGCAAAGTAGTAATACATTGAACTGAAGGCTTAATTTATACTGATTTATATAATTTCATTGTGTTCTACTGCAGGGGTCGTCCAGCTGTGGTCCTGGAGAGCCACAGGGGCTGCTGGTTTTTGTTGATAAACGGAAATGTATGGATTTAAGCAGCTGATTGCACATATAACACATCTCAGCTGGGTTTCCTGGGACTCAAACGGCTGCAGATTTTTAAGGTTGCAGCAGGTCACCAGCGCCAGGGGTTGGACACTCCTGTTCTATTGAGTGACAAAGAAGTGTAAAATGATCCCTATCATTGGCTCTGTGACAGAGAGAGAGAGAGAGAGAGAGAGAGAGTACAGCTCAGATCGCCCAGGGAGACGTTGCTAGGCGACGGTGGGTGCTGTGAGGACAGGCTCTGGAGCTGTGTGTGCTCGGTGGGCGGCGGCATCAACCTGTCAATCCGGATGCCGGCGGGGCCCGTGGGCCTGGAGGGGATGGGGTGGGGGCGTGGGGGGACTGGAGTTGGGGGCCACGTTGCCATGACGCAGAGGGGCACAATCCGCTCCCCAGCGGGCGCCCAGGAAGTAACCCGCCGGCCTTTTTAATCAAGCGGTACCGTCCGTCCTGCCTCCTCCGATTGATCCGCTTCTAATTCCAGACTCCAGGCTATTTATTCCCGCGCCCCCCCCCCACCCCTCCCCCGGTGCGGACGCACGTGATCCGGCCCTGATTGGCGCCATGACTTCTGGCCAAAACCCAACATCCGCAAAAGCCTCCCTCGTCCTGGAGGGTAGCGGACCACCCGGGGGCTGTCTGGAAGTCTTGGTCCATAAAATTGGACTTAAGACTTCCAGCAAGCCGACCGCTAAAGCAGGCTCGCCAGGGGCTGGACTCAAATCATCCTCCCTGTGGGGTGGGGGGGGGTATTATGGAAGCAGTCTGCTTTCTTATTTATTTATCCACCATTGGTTAATTACCCACTGCCTGGACAGGGATGACAGTAGCAACAGCTGGGGAGAGCTAGCCTGAACACAGAGGAGGGGATGCTGGGAGTTGTAGTCTTAAAGTGGGGAAAAACTGAGGACGGGTTGCCTCATGATCTGTTGTGTAACATAAATAACTTTTATACTACAGTTCCTGTGGTGGCACCACACACATCTCGCTGTTGCATCATGGGTGAAAGGGGAGCGGGCAAATGCCAGACCGGCGCAGCGATGAATGCCTGAAGCGGCTCAGATTGCCGCACAGTGGGAGCCCCCGGATCTGCTTCCACGTCACCAGGCAGTGAGTACACAGTGCGCCCTGTGGAAACTGGGCCTGGGCCGAGCCGTAATGGCTTGCTCCACCAGCACCCGTTGAACGCGGCGGTCGGGAGTGACTCAGTGTGTTGATAGGAGTCCGGCCTCTTGCTCCTCCAATCCCGGCCTGCGGTCTCACCTCTCGCTGTCGTGTAAGGGGGGAGTGGGGGTGGATCCAGAATTTTCCCCGTTGTGCCAACGCTGCCGATGAACTTAACTGAACATAAAGACTGTGGGGCTCAGCTGTTTTTAAAAAAAGCTGTTCTCCATTACAGAGAGAGAGAGAGAGAGAGAGAAAGAGACGGACGAAAACAGCTGAGTCCGGCCACCAAGCTAAGCTCTGGGAAGTGTGTTTTTTGCAAGTCGTAAGAAAGAAAGAAAAAAAAAAAAAGAAAAAAATTCCAACTTACTGGAAGTAGGATTATGGCCTCCAAAGAGAAGCTAAACAAGCCAGAATTTATGGCTTTGGCAGCTCCCATCAAAGCGTGAGAGAGAGAGCGCAGCGACAATAGCATGCCTGGCCGACCGCGGTCTGGCGGGTTACTGCTGACGGTACAGAGCTGGGGGGTGACTCATGGGGGGGGGGGGGGCTAGATTCCCCGCAGGGCTCAGTCGTGACTTCACACACACCGCCGCTGCGCGACTCCCTGCCCGAAACTCCCGGCTGAGTCCCCCCCCCCCCCCCGCCCCCCTCGCGTGCCTGGACCCGGCCCCCCCCGCAGGCTGGGGGGGTTAGCGGTGGACGTCATGCGCCACATCATCAGTGCTGGCAGTTTCAATCTGGCGGCTGTGGCGGAACCTGGAGCGTGCTGACCCCCGACGGCCAGTCCCGGGACAGCTGGGAAGGTCACATGACCCGGGGACAGCGTGACACAGCAAATCGTCTGGTGTCAGTCCTGTGTCACCTCGTCTTCGGGAAGGCCCATGTGGGAATGGGGTTATCTGGTCAGAGGTTTGTTTAGGAAATAATATGCTGTTCTACCGGGAGAGGGATCTGATACACGCAGGAGTCTGGGTTTGGGGCTTTAGGGTTGAGTCAGATGCACAACAGACTGTGCCTCACAATCCCCTCTGGGCACTCAAGGACAGAGTACAGGACTGTTCAGAGACTCTCGCTCAATATGTCAGTAACCGTGTCTCATTATTGCAATACATTGTTAACTGTTTTACTGTCCTGCACATTATTCATTTAAGAGAGCCACTGAAGTATGACGCTTCCTTTAAAATGACCAGTGATAAATACCTCACCGCCATCACAACAGTGGGAAAGACTACGGCACAATACCACAGAATCAAGATGAAGATACAGAGTGTGGGGCTCAGCTGTTTTCAAAAAGCTGTTCTCCATTACAGAGAGAGAGAGAGAGAGAGAGAGAAGGACAAAAACAGCTGAGTCTGGCCACCAAGCCACAATCTGGGAAGTGTGTTTTTGCAAGTAGTAAAAAAAATAAAAAAAATATTTTTTTACGAAAAATGATCACTAATCACTTGGTTCCTTTAAAATAAAATCTGTGATAAATACCTCACCGCCACGAGAAAGACGCTGTCCAACTCTCCGGCGCAATTCCGCAGAACCGAGATGAAGAAGCATGAATACTACGGGGAAGTGGAAGAGGTCACTGTGGTTTGTAACGTTGATGTGTGAATGCGTACGTTTCGCCCCTGTTAGTGCCTAAGCTTAGCGCCGCTGGGAATCCCACAAACGCACTGAGGTGCGCAATGCAAAGCCCCTGGTGACGACAACGGCGCCAATGGCGGTGTGAAATGAGTCAACCCACTAAGATTCAATCAGGAAGTGGAACCTAAACTGTTCCTGGCCACTGAAACCTGATTAAATCATTTCACCTCAAGAGTGTGAAGAGACGTATTTGTAAAGCCATTAGCGTTGATGCTTGGGCAATCTAGCCCATCTCACCAGCAGGAAGATTTGAGAAATGGCGCTTCGTGCGCCACGCTCAGCTCTCTGAATCG
>CM056387.1:36395703-36425703 GCA_029718625.1 Synaphobranchus kaupii
AACAAGAACGGAAGCGTTTCAGCAAAACCACACAGAAATGACTGTTATGTGCAGGTATTTTATCTCCAAAAAAAGAACAAAAACCCTTTACACACAAGCAAACTTCCTCCAAAATTTTCAAAGGAACATCTTTTTCACTAATAGTCATAACAAAATTTTTTTTTTTTCATATGAGTAATTTTAGTTTTAATAGTTTAAAAGTTCTCAAGGATGTGCGTCAGTGTTTAAAATGTAATCAGCATCTAAGGAGCATTTAAAAAAATGCTTGTGCTTGTGTGCGCATGGATCTCTGTGTGCACGTGTGTGTATGAATCTATGAATCTGTGTGTGCATGCATTTGTGTTTGTATGTGTGTGTGTGTGTGTGTGTGTGTGTGTGTGTGTGTGTGTGTGTGTGTGTGTGTGTGTGTGTGCGTGCGTGCGTTTCTGTGTTTGTGTATGGTGTATGTGTGTATGTGCGTGTGTGTGTGTGTTTTCTAGAGAGCTCTTGTAGTAAAAGGAAAACTGAGTCAGTAGCGATGGCCGCCGCACACGCAGGTAAAACACCACAAACTCGTCACGGACAACTCAAAGTGAACGAGGACAGGCTCTCCGGAAAACCACATTGTGCCCCACTGTCTGTCCTTCCTCCTTTTGAGGGGGCCAGGAATTTCTCTTCAGCGGCAGATCAAAGGCTCCGGCCCGCCATCGTGCGTAGTGCGGACGGAGGGTCTGGTCAATGGCGTGAGGCGCCCTGAAAACCACAGATGATGCGCACAGACGCACGGAGATCTGAGCTTCCTCCTCAACCACGACTGCTATCTGCACAACAGCGGGTCACATGGTCTCCCCAAACCCAAACCAACACCGCTGAGCTGACGGAGGGAAAATATGGGCAGAAAAGGGTTGTGAGGTAAACTTCAGGGAGGACAGGTGAACTTGGGGAAAGTTGATAAAAGCAGCTGATAAAAATGGGAACAGCTGAAAAATGGGAACATGGAGGAGGGGTTCCTCAAACTGATATTGTGGCTGATGACTGAGATCCGGTGCGGTCACATGGGCAGTAATGTGGTGCAGGCTAAGTCCCAGATCACAGTATCATAAAACCAAAATATATACCAAATATATAACAAGAATATAAATATCAAAATGAGCAAAGGAATATCAGTGTAAAACAGGGTGTGAAATTAACACCAGCCACCAGCCAAATGCTGGTAAAATTCTTGATTGTGGCTGGTAAGGTTTTAACTCCAGCAGCCACTTTGGCCAGTAGCCCACCAGGTTGTGTTATATTGTAAGAGGTAATGTTGCTGGTAAAATGTTGAAAATGGCTGGTGATTTTTAGAATTCACAAGCCACTGTGGCCAGTGGGTGAAAAAAAAAGGGGGGGGGGGGGGGGCTGGGGCCTATCCCATCATGCACTGGGCAAGAGGCAGGAATACACCCAGGACAGGTCGCCAATCTATCGTAAGGCACACACACCATTCACACACACACGCTCATAACTATGGGCAATTTAGAGTCTCCAATGAGCCTGCTGGAGGAAACCGGAGTACCCAGAGGAAACCCGCAGGGACACGGGGAGAACATGCAGACTGCACACAGAAAGGCCCTCGGCTTTAATAATACTACAATAATACACTATCTATTGAGGGCCTCGAGTCTGGGAAGGTGCAGTGTATGTGAACTTCTTACACAATGAACTTCCATCCACACTCACTGCCACCTCATGTTGACTGGGCCCCGATTTTCAGGTATTGGTCTCCAGATGTTAGCTGCTTGGTGCATCTGGTTCGACTGGCCCGTGCGGCGACTCACATCTGGAGGCCTGTCGGCCCACAACAACACACCTCCCGTTTTTTGGGAATCCACGTGGTCTGATCCTTTGATCCCACCCCCCTCCCAAAAAAAAAACAAAAAAAAAACAGCCGTTGGGTTACAGGCCTGCGAACGGGAGAGAGAGAGGGAGAGAGAGGGAGAGAGAGAGAGAGAGAGAGAGAGAGAGAGAGAGAGAGAGCGCACTAACACATGAGTCACATCCAACCATTAGAAGTGCATTAAAAAGCCTTAATAAGCCCTTGTGTGAAATCAAAGCCAGTTCCCGTGACACTGAGGTCGGAGCAGCAGAGTCCCACAGCGCACGCGGCCACTTTGAGAGGCCGCCTAATTAGAATCAAACGGAAGAAGGGCGTTTGTGGAAAAGCAGATTAAACCGCGCGACACCAGGGCTCGCTACCGTACGAGCGCAGGGCCTGCTTCCCACAGTTCGTCAAAAACACCCCTTTCCCCCCCCGCCTTTCTTTCTTTCAGATGTTGAGAGATTGGCCCTCGGAGGCCTTCTGAAGACCCGCAGACTTTAATCCTGTCCATTAGCGCCCGCAGAAGCGGCGTTCGCGTAATCCGCGCCATTAGCGCTCGGCTCACAGCGGGGCCTCGCACTTGGCAGCGGCTTGTGAGCGCGCGGTGCCCCGAGAGCTCGCGGATACCGCCAACGCGGGACGCCATCTGCATTAACCATCTGCGGACGGGCCCGAAGCGCGTCATTCGCCGGTGACGAACGGGAGAGAACCGGCCTGGCGCACGGCGCTGTGAGGTACTGGAGACGCACAGTAGAGGAGGTGAAAACCACATCGAACTGCCAGGGATCCTGCTTTCTCTGGAGAGTGCAATATGCGAGTTCAAGCCAAAAACATGTTCAATTATTGTTCGTAATTAGCATTATAATTTATTCATTTCCCCATCATTTGGCATGTCTTCCTGTTTGTCCTGTCATGAAAGCATGTTTTCGGTTTTAATTTTTTTGAGCGATCGAGAGGGAAAGAAAATGTGTGTGTGGGTGTGTGTGTGCGTGCGTGTGTGTGTGTGTGCGTGCGTGCGTGCGTGTGTGTGTGTGTGTCTGAGAGAGAGAGTGAGAGAGAATGAGAGGGAGAGAGACAGATTCAGTGGGACCTGGATTTTTTGACATGTGTACTTAACTTTAACTCATGAACAGATTGTTATTTTCTTCCTTCACACACAGATTGGAAAGTTAAAGTTCGCAATGTTTCAATTCCCCAAACTGCGTTTGTGAAGAAGAAAAATGTGATACCGGAGTGCAATTATGAGTCAAAGTTAAAGACAAATGTTGATTGCATCCAGACCAGATACAGACGCATCCATTGAACACAAGGTGCGTAGACTATGGCTCTACTGTGTAAAAGGGACAGACTGACAGACACCACACTTGACAGTGGCCAGCCTCTGAGCCATATACATTGCCTTTAAGAGAGAGAGACCCTGTCTCGCCTGGGTCATGCATATTGTGTTGTAAGAGGCAGACAGTCAGACAGACAGACAGACAGGCAGACAGAGGGGCTGACCCTTTCTCTCTCGGGCCATACGCAGTGCCTGCAGTGTGGTGTCTGGGCTGATTTCCAGCTGGCAGATCAGCACCTTGGCCCCGCCCATCGCTGGCCCTGCCCACTGCAGCTCCTCGACCCCCAGCAGCATGTTGGCACCGGCAACAATCACGATGGCGTTCTCCCCTGCGGACGCACACTGCGCATCAGTCCAAACACATACACAAACACCTGAACACACACACACACACGCACATCAGCCGAAACACATACACAAACACCCACACGCACATGCACACACACACACACACACACACACACACACACACACACACACACATACATGCACACATATGCAAGCACGCACACACACATCAGCTGAAACACATGCACAAACACCCACACGCACACACATACATGCCCACACACACACACGGACACACACGCAGTGTAGCTGCTCTACAGGAAACACTATGTGCCATCACAAACACAGGAAAACACAGCCCTGTTCTGAGCACAGCGCAGTCTCGAGCACAGACTCGTGTCCGCACACACAAGCCCCGCCCACAGGAAGTAATTAAACTCCTTATTCCCTTAGAGTGTCATTCCCATAGAAATCTGGGACGTCATAATATCGCTGTTCACGGTCCAGCCCATTCCTGTGCTCAGAAACACAGCTAAGAGAACACGCATTCCCCTGCAACACTCTCTCTGACCCACAGGAGGCAGTGTAACACGCACGCCACCCTCTGATGTCACCCAGTTCAGAACAACATAACTGAGGGTGAAATTATACCCCACAATGCATAGGGTGTGACTCACCAGCAGCTGTAATCTGCGTGACTCTGAGGCGATATCATTACACTAGCACACGTATACTTTTATATTTAAGGGTACGTTTTAGGACTTGGCTCAACCTGCCCCGGTCTTTACCTGCGTCGTTCACTATAATGGAGGCGGCACCGGTCGCTGCTTTATCCGTCTGTCCGACAAACTCTGCGGAGAGAAAGAGGCGTCAAACGCTGGACGCTGGGGTGGGTCCAGGGCACAGGATGCTTCTTCTGAGGGTACCGTACCCGTTCAGAGTTTGATGGAGAGAAGTTCATACCTGTGGATACACCATTGTTTTTGAAGTTCTGGATGTAGTTGTCACCAAAGACATCTTTTCCAACCTTGGAAGGAAGGTTAAGACACAGCCAATAAGAGTGTGACATCATTCACCAGAAAGCTGACACAACGACTCGTTAAACTCTATGCTGTTACTTCAATTCTGTACTTCAAACACAAACACACAACTTCTAAACACAAAGTTTTTTGTTTTTTTTTTACTAATGTTTTTTCTCCGCTGAAAACCGTCTTTGTATCAGAGACAGATGTAAAGATAGACGTGCCTCAGTAGAATACACAAAGAGCAGAGAGCCAATCACTGCACGGGTCACGTTTTCGGCTGATCGCCCAGTACCAGAACCGCACCGCAGCGATGAGCCAAGCCTGGGAGATATGCTGACCCCGCCCAAACGCCTCTTCCTGGCCACTGTCGACCCCCCGCCCCTTCCTCCCCGATTCTACCCCCCATCTCTCCGAGATGTCCTGATCGCAGCTGCTGAGGGGTGTAGGGGGGTCCCGCGCACCCGCCGGGTCTGCTTTGATCCCGCCCCGCGCCGCCCGGCCCAAACCTGGAGCCCAGGAACAAGAGCGTCTCCGGCATCTGCCAAAGACGGGGTTCCGAACCCCAGCAACGGCGACCTCGCGCCTCCCTGGCCCCCGTTCCTTTGAAGCTCCCTCTCACGGCATCTCTAAAAAGACGGCGAGTCTATTTCCGTTCCGATTCATCTGTCTCGAGACGTCTCCGCGTATTGATTAGTGCCTTTTGTTCTGATGAACCTGCGAGGCGCGGGAAACTTTTAGTTCATTACTTTTTTTGAGTAAAACTTTGGGATTGTTCTAAAAAGGAAAAGGGTTCATGTAAGCACACTGTTCTTATGGAGGGTCTGGACAGCTCTGGCCTACTGGTACTGGCTTCCATCTCCTGATCCAGCTGTAGAGGTTTTCATGCACAATACCCTGCAACTGTCTTATCAAGCGTTTCAGTCTTATAATGAGACTTAAAATCTTCTCAATTTTCTCTGAAGTACAAAAAAATGTTGTTTTAAAAAAAATTTTTTGTTACTTTTTGCTTGACAAGTAAAATTGACTTACCCCACTGGCAAATCTTGAAATTAGTTAAACTGTCTCACCTCATTGGCAATCTTTTTGTCGTATTTAGCAAAAAAAGTAATAGAAGTAAGATTTTAACTCATATAAGACAAATACTTGTTAAAATTGACCAATTTTGTTTTTTGTTTTTACAGTTTAATGACCGTCATGGTAACGTCATGTTAACGTGCATCACATGATTGGCAGTCTTGTTCATGAGTATTGAGCAGACCGAGGACGGACCGAGTGAACTGTGAGCAGTGGTTGATGTCCCTGTAAACACCACAAGTTGCTGGGCAACACACACACAGCAGATCTCTCAGTGTTAAATGAACTCCAACAGAGTCCAACTGGGACAATAAGTATTTGCCCAATCAGAGATAAAGGTACCCTGCAAAGTAAACAGAGATTATTTTACTCTGCACATTTTGCATTTGCGTACAGTACTAGTGGGGTGAGGGTGTGTGTGGGGGGTGCTTAGGGAGAAAGGCCTGAAGGTTGGGGGAGGTCAATACGGGGAACAGATGGATGAGACTCTTCATTTTACTCTTCCCATGTTGGTGTGTACAGCCCTGGTGGGGTGTGTGGGTGTTTGTGGGGGTTAGAGAGAAAGGCCTGAAGGTCGGGGGAAGGTCGGTACGGGGAACAGACGGTTGAAGCTCCTCTGCTTGCGCGGTACTGTACCTTGCAGACCATGGCGGTTTTGGCGCCCAGGCGGGCAGCTTGGACGCACTGGTTGGCTCCTTTGCCGCCGAAGCCGATGAAGAACTTGTGTCCGTGGATCGTCTCTCCGGCCTTGGGCAGCCGAGGGGCCTGGCTAGGAGAGACACGCACAGCATGGCGTTCAGCTAAAATACTGAGCACATCATTCAGCTAAAATACTGAGCACAGCGTTCAGCTAAAATACTGAGCACAGCGTTCAGCTAAAATACTGAGCACAGCGTTCAGCTAAAATACTGAGCACAGCACGGCGTTCAGCTAAAATACTGAGCACATCATTCAGCTAAAATACTGAGCACAGCGTTCAGCTAAAATACTTTTAGCATTTAGCTAAAATACAGTGCTAAGCATTCAGCTAAAATACTGAGCACAGCGTTCAGCTAAAATACTGAGCACAGCGTTCAGCTAAAATACTGAGCACGGCATTCAGCTAAAATACTTAGCACAGCGTTCAGCTAAAATACTGAGCACAGCGTTCAGCTAAAATACTGAGCACAGCATTCAGCTAAAGTACTGAGCACAGCGTTCAGCTAAAATACTGAGCACATCATTCAGCTAAAATACTGAGCACAGCATTCAGCTAAAATACTGAGCACAGCGTTCAGCTAAAATACTGAGCACATCATTCAGCTAAAATACTGAGCACAGCGTTCAGCTAAAATACTGAGCACAGCATTCAGATAAAATACTGAGCACAGCATTCAGATAAAATACTGAGCACAGCGTTCAGCTAAAATACTGAGCACAGCATTCAGATAAAATACTGAGCACAGCGTTCAGCTAAAATACTGAGCACAGCATTCAGATAAAATACTGAGCACAGCGTTCAGCTAAAATACTGAGCACAGCATTCAGCTAAAATACTGAGCACAGCATTCAGCTAAAATACTGAGCACAGCGTTCAGATAAAATACTGAGCACGCTGATGTGAAATCCCCACTGGGCCTGATTACTGAGCACATTATACAGCATGAGCCAACAGTATGATTTGGGTATGGGTGCCAGTGTAGTGTAATGATAAGGGAACTGTGCTTTAGACCCAGAGGCTGCAGGTTCGATTCCCAGGTAGGGCACTAATACTTTACCCTTGAACAAAGTACTTAACTTAAATTACTTCAGTGTACGTACAGGTATATCCAGCGGAATAAATTGTACGTCACTCTGGAGAAGTGTGGCTGCTAAAATGTACAGCAAGTGTTTGTTCAAACTGCAGATAAGGCACAATAATCTAAGGTGACTGACACCACCAAACATCGGTTTCAGCTAAACTGTAAAAGATGGAAGGGGGTTGAGGTGCAGAGAGGTGGCATAGACCCTTTAGTTCCTAAGAACTGGGAGCGGAGTTGCCAGTTTAAATCCGGGAGATGGGAGCTGCCTGTGGTGCAATGCCTTTGGAGTAGATTTCTTGCCCAGAATGACTCCAGCAATGTCAGAAACAAAATCTCAAGCAATTTGTCATCGTGGTCTTTGACATCTACTGGCTTCACCAATGGTGACTGACACTTAAGTTTGACTCCAACGGCAGCCATTCTCCAACGCTGGCATCTTTTACCTTGGAACGTCCATGTCCCGCGATTCTACACACTGCTCTTCATATAATTTACCCAACTACATGTAAAATTTAACATATCAGTTTAACTCATCCTACGAGTAACGCATACTGCAGCACCGACAGGCAAAACAGGCAGTGGCTGCAGGATCTGTGTTGTGACACAGATGTCAGAGTCATGACAAAGTTACTGTGTCACGACCACTTCTAACCGAGTCGTGACATGACTCAGAGGAAGCTACCTTTACCCTTGGGGACGTTCACTTCCTGTTTTGGGCTGGCACCGGGCAGTGGGCGACTGTGCCATCTGTTCCTCCCCGATCAAACCCAGCCGTTATTGCTCACACTTAGAGGAGAAAATCCACACTCACAAAAACAAGTTATGGTTTGGCCCCCGTCCAAATCTCCCAGGTCAACGGGTTTGTTGATGTCAATGTGCAGTGATAAACTTGTTTTTCTCCCATTACTAGCAAGAACTGTGAGTGAGCGTGTGTGAGTGCATGTATGTGCGTGCGTATGTGCGTGCGTTTGTGTGTGTGTGTGTGTGTGTGTGTGTGTGTGTTTGCACCGTTTGCATGTGTCAGAGGACGGGTACTTACAGTAATTCAAAATTAAAACCCTGGCTTGTTTTTTTCCAAGATTTCCAGTAACAATGTGCTGGTTATAAGTGATGTTGTTTTGATAGGCTAGGGGGCACATAACTCTCAGCTAGTGTGCCTTTTAAAACTTCTAAGACACCTGTACCATCCTATAATTAACATTAAGCAAGCTTCTTTGGTTTTCCATATAATACTATTTTATACTACAGATTTTATGTTTAACAGATATTATATCAAAATTGATAAACTTTATTTAGAATGCTTGGAAAATTCCACGTAGTAGGAGGGATTGACAATAATTGACAATAGATTATTTCTTTAGCTGTTGTATTCCAATCTTAAATAAAGTGAATGGGTTGGGACCTTCATTCATTTTAATGGCCTAGAGGGAAAACAATGGGTCTC
Source organism: Synaphobranchus kaupii (assembly GCA_029718625.1). Classification (NCBI taxonomy): domain Eukaryota; kingdom Metazoa; phylum Chordata; class Actinopteri; order Anguilliformes; family Synaphobranchidae; genus Synaphobranchus; species Synaphobranchus kaupii. The sequence goes on from CM056387.1 coordinate 36,404,489, forward strand.
TGTTGGAAATTGACCTGAGAGTTCCCCAGAAACCCAGTGCTGTACACCTACATTCTTCAGCCCATCAATCATTAACCACCAGCAAGACCACTGAGCACAATAACTCAATTAAATAACCAGCGTGTGAACCGTGAAAATGAGAACTTTAGAATGTTGGACAACCCACCTGGACTCCTCCATTTATACACTGTCTAGAGGGTACCTAGCAGAGTATCAATGGTCTCTTATCTCTCTCTCTCTCTCTCTCTCACACACACACACACATCATCAGGACACTATGAATCATGAATCATAATGATGAAAAGAGATATTCATTGATGGTATGTGATGTGGGCCACAGAGGAGAGATTTATTTATAGGTTATGTGGGCCACTGATTTCGAAAAAAAGGAGGAAGTAGAGAGCAGAGGCAGTGAGACAGACAGACAGACAGACATACAGGCCGTGCAGTTTTGCACACTTTCACACTTAGCCCAGAGTCACCTGTCTCTCAGCACACACACACACACACACACACACACACACACATCGCTCGCGGCGGCCTTACACACCACGGCGGCCCTACACGCCCCACCCAGCCCCTTTAGACACACTCCAGGGCATCTGAGCATGGCGCTGTCAATGCCTGCCTCACCTCGCACACACAGTGGGTCTTTGTCTGCAGGAAGGTGAGTGACAGGCTGAGTAATCCCCACAGGATTCACCCAGAGACACAAGGCCCTTGTTTGTTCCCCCGGCGAAACGCGTCGAACCAGAGCTACGCGTCGCTTTCTCGCACGAGTGGAAAAGAGCGCAACAGGTCTTGACGTTGACGTTCAGCGACGCGCTCTGTCTTTTTTTCCCCCGGGTGTTTTAACTGAACGCTGTGCTCTTGTTTTTCCCGTAGCCTAAGCACAATGCTAAAGTAATGGCGAGATACGGGATTAAAAGTCACACTGTAATTAAAAGATGACCAATACCGTTTCGGGAAAGCCCTTCTGCGTGTTTTCCAGAATATATGGAAACGATTCAGCCGAGAATTACGTGGTCTTTGTTCACGTTTCCTCCAAATACCAAAGTAACCATCGTTCGAATGAGACGTTAAACCGAGGTCCTGACTCACTGTGGTTCTTTTAAGATCTCGTGGCATGTTTTAAAGAGTAGAGCCGGTAACCCCTGGTGCCTGGTGTTCACACAAAAAAAACTCTCTACATCTGGCCTTCTCATCACCCTCTATATGTGATTGGCTGCACATTACCCACCTACACTGAATCTCTACCCTAGGTCATCTGTGTAAAAAAGACCCGAGTTTTCAGGTGACCTACCAGGTTAAATAAAGGAAATATTTTTAAAAAATGAATGTTAAGTTACAAGATTAATGGTCTTTTTCTTTATTGGTATCACAGACACTTGAGCATTTTGACTGCAACGTGCGGCTTGGCACCTCGATAACCACGTCATTTGATTGTGCAACGGTGGCAGCGTTCTGTCCAGCAGATGGGTAACAGCTCTTTTTTTGGACAGCAGTGGAAAATTAAAAGAAACTTCCTTGTTTGTCTTTTCCTTTGTCACAAGACTGAGGGTAATTATTTTTGCCCAATCTGACCTGACAATCCTACATGAGTGTGTGTGTGCGTATGTTTTTATGTGACTGTGTGTGTGTAACTGTGTGTGTGTGTTGTGTGTGACTTTGTGTCTGACTGTGTGTGTGTGTAACTGTATGTGTGACTGTGTGTGTATGTAACTGTGTCTGACTGTGTGTGTGTATGTAACTGTGTGTGTTACTGTGTGTGTGTCTGCAACTGTGCGTATGTCTGTGTGTGTGTGTGTGTGCGTGTGTGTGTCTCTCACTGTGTCTGTAACAGTATGTGTGTATGTGTGTGTGTCTGTATCTGTGTGTGTGTGTGTGTGTGTGCATATCTGTGTGTGTGTCTGTGTGTCTGTGTGCGTGTGTCTCTAACTGTGTGTGTAACAGTATGTGTGTGTGTGTGTGTGTGTGTGTGTGCATATCTGTGTGTGTGTCTGTGTGTGTGTGTGCGTGTGTGTGTGTGCGTGTCTCTAACTGTGTGTGTAACAGTATGTGTGTGTGTGTGTGCATATCTGTGTGTGCATGTGCGTGTGTTTGTGTGTGTGTGTGCATGTGCGTGTGTGTGTGTGTGTGTGTGTGTGTGTGTGCATATCTGTGTGTGCATGTGCGTGTGTGTTTGTGTGTGTGTGCATGTGCGTGTGTGTGTGTGCATGCACGAATGGCGGGATGTCTGAAAGGCCTGTTTACGGACACGCTCGCAGCCTTTGGCTGACGGACAGGAAGGCTCTCCTGTCCTGAGACACAGTGGAAGTGTGGATCCAGGAAGTGGCCCAGCAGAGCAGAGTACAATCCTTATAGGACGTTAGTGGTGTGACCTTTCACCCCAGCTCTCCACCAATCATAGCGTACCTTGGTAACAACACAGAGAGCAAAACCAGTGGTAATTGGCAGATACCTTCTAGTTATACTCCCTTCAGTGATAAAGGGCTCCCGGAAGTATAGCCCGAAAGTACCCACCAATCACCATCAGGGTTGTTCCGTTTATTCTCACCAAGGCACTCCTTGATTGGTGGATCTGTGTATGTTAGGAGAAGGACAGCAGGCAGGCCTTCCACAGGCACTGAGAGCTCTGTGCCATGTATCAGAGGCTGTTAGTGAAATCAGTCTTCAGACCCGGGGTGTTGGGCTGGAAAAAAAGGTGTACCTCTAGCTACACGTACGCCATCTTTCCAGAAAATACCCACAGGAGTTAAAGGATGACTGACGTGAAAACGGCAGTGTCGTAATATGACACTGACCTTTTTTATACTGTACACTCATCGAGAAAACAACATGCGCACAGCCTTTTTTTCTTCTGTGAAAGAGACATCCATATTTCCCCGGCCACAAAACACCAAACATACAAGTAAAATCCATACCTTGCTGCATCGTAGGTGATGATGAATCGGTGACAAATGGCATGAGCTGATATTAAAGGAAATTTCACGCACCGGTACAACATAAATTCTTTACAGGCATTAATTCATAGCACGAAAGTCTCAATATAAGGAGGACAACTTATTCTGGCCAAACAGCAGCACAGTGGCCTGTGTCACAGCCAACCAGTAGGTGGCGCTGTGTGGCTTTGGCAGGAAGTAACAGAAAGACACAGGCAGAAAGCTGAACAAGTAGAACAAGTCCATCCATCTGTCAGCACCGCAAACATCGGACTTAGAGACAATTGCATTTCTGACATCAAAGCCAAGCACATAACTTTGATGAGTTAGAAATGTATTTAATTTCCAAATAAATAAATAGAAGCATTTCCTATTAGGGAAGTAATTGATACAGTTATTTCCCTTCAAAAGCACAATTTGATGACAGTTTTGAAAAACAAAAGCATCAGTGAGTCCACATGTATTTCATAAGTGGGAATTTCGTGACATTTCTGTTATGAAACTCAGCCAGAGACGTTCACGTCAAGTCCTCAGTTTAAAAGAATAATAAGAAAGATTATCGAGATTAAGAAAGATATGAGCACACTTAACACCTCTGGCAATCTGGAATCGAATACACTTTATATAAGATCTCACCGCACTTTATGCGCTAGGAGCACATACCTGTACAGGTGAGAGCAGGTAATGCAACCCCTTTTGAAGAGAGATTTGAAAAGGGTTTGTGACATTCCAGGGTACCCACTGAAAAATATTAATCATTTATGTGGTTTTGCAACGTATGAGATGTAGTCTGTAGGACGCCTGGAACTGCTAAATTAATCTGGACTGAGGACAGGCAGTAAAGTCATGTGTCAGCAGATTTGACCTCATGCTGTCAGAATAAGTTATGAAACAATCACATGGTTATGTCATGCGTGCCGTACACGTCAACGTTAACACCTCGTCCAAGGTACACTTGTTATGTATTACTGCATGTCTCTGAGGTGCTTTGCAATTATTATCTTCTATTGACGTGAAAGCAATTTCTTAACATAGCAGCAGATGTGGCCTATATGTCTGGATAACAAACCAGCTTTTTGACAATTAAAATAGGGGGGGGGGGCTATGTATAAAAAGGGCTACAATTGCTACATGGTTCACCCGATATGGATGTAAAAAAAACCTCAAATTAAAGCTGAAAGTCTGCACTTTAACCTCATAGTCACTGTTCCATTTCAAATCCAATGCGCTGGAGTACAGAGCCAAAACAACAAAAATGGTGTCACTGTCCAAATACTTTTGGACTGCACTGTATTTCTTAGGTTCTATCAGATTCTGGGCAGTAATATCTTTGAAAGCCAACAGCCAACTCCTTTTAACAGCAAAGAGTCAGTCTGCCTAATATGAATATATTGTATATTTGGTTATAATTTTTTAGTTATATTCAGTAACAAAAATAAAGGAAATTGCATTACTTCAGAAAAGCATTCCAGCCACTTTTTAACTTTTTTGCGTTGTAGTGCTTCAACTGAGCTAACCTCCAAGTCTCTAAGTCTTTCTAACAGCCAACGTCAGTAATTCCGCCAGGTGCCTGTTCTGCAACCACTCTGCCGGTGCGTTCGCACAAGTCTTATGCAGCAGGTACAACATGGCGACCGTGTGAAATCACGCGGTCTAAAACATTTCCCAGAGGACCGGCACCATTGGGTTTCTGTGATTCTGGACCGGGCCTGATCCACGCCGGACCCTGTGCCATGACGTGGGGGCAGTGTCCAGGGGAGTATTAATAGCCCCGCAGGCAGGGGCAGTTCCCCTTATCGGCGTGCAGAATGAAGCCTCCTTCCATTTAAAGACTGACGGAAAGACCCTGCAATTCATTTGGCATTTCTCAAAAGCTTTTTTTATACATAAGCAGTGACTTAGAGTGACAAATACAGTGTGTCTCACACACCAGACACGCTGGTTAGGTCTATTAAAAAACAGAGAGGCCATGATCACATGACTGGTGCACGTGTCGCACCCTGAAACACAATGAATAGAACTGTGCGGCCTTTCTATCCTCTGACTGCATCCATATTCCCAGTGGAGATAAGTGCCTGACTGCTACAGCGTAGCTCACTCAAGCCATAATTGTAATTCATAAGCATTAATAAAATATGCACTAAATGTATGATATACTGCTGAGAGGTGTGATTTTGTGTGGAACAAAAGGAGATGCCAGTCCAGCACTGCTATAGGATCCACATCTGTTCTTTCTTTAAATTCATTTACTGAGATTTCTCTTTAGATTTTTCACTCAAAAAACCTCCATATACCAAACCAGCACCTCAGTGCCGGTCTGGAAACCTGAGAACGGATTTTTATATAAAGGGGGTCTGCTCGACAAGGCGAGCGGCAGTCTGGAGGGTGGCTGTAGGTAAATTCCCCCCGAGGCGGGGCTGTCATCCACACTATTCTCTATGGCTTACCCCCTCAGCTTTCTTCCTGGCTCAATAAAGCAAGAACTAGGAGAGCGGAGGGTGGGCTTCTGCGCTCTCCGTTAAAAAAAGAGGGTCCTGCTCACCTCACAAGGTCCGTCATACAGGAGCCGACAACCACGACGTCAAAGCTCTCCTCCGCCATGTCCTGATAGAAAGGAAGAGAAAAGACAGAAAGGTTTTCCATTATCATAATTAAATCTTTTTTTTATGAAAGTGTGGACTTAATCATTCCATTTATCCAGCCTGGTTATAATAAATTAAATAAATTATGCATTTCAATTGGATAGCACCTTTCCTCAGACCTAGAGTCTTTCATATAAATATACGCCATCAAAAAGGAAAACACAAATAACACGTAATGAATAGCCAGCCCGGTCATAACAAATAAAATAACTGAATAATAATGCATTTTCTCAGGATGAGAGGGCACATAATCATACACTATTATAAAGAATAATAAAAAGTAACAAAGTAATTGCCCACCTGAGTCATAAATAAATAGTACATTTTATATAACACATCTTTCATACTGAAAGTGTTTCACATATTCACACACCATTTCACAGAGGGAGAAAACAAATCCAAATTACAAATGACAAGTGCCCTGCCCGGTTACAGTACTTATAGCATTAGTATCACAATAGCAGCAAAAATCTGCTAATTCCATGAAGTCGTTTATTTTACACCTCTCACCATGGTGAGCTATAGGGTATTTTCAAGTATTACCACACAGGAAATTACCAACAGTGTACACTCACTGTTCCAAACTGGGACACAGCAAAGACAGCCACACTGCGCACAAGGTAAAATTCACATTCTATAGCACACGTGGGAAGGTTGCCAGCTTAAACCCGGTGATTATTTCAGTGCTGCACCACGTGGCCCTGCTGCAGTCACACTGAAAATCTGTAATTAATTCAAGGCTCTGGGTGTATCTCAGTGAATAGCCCAGTTCTAATCTCCTACCCAGGAGTTATAGATCAGAAATCTTGGCCACTGGCTATGGGACAGATCCCTTTCAAAGATTCCCCCCCCCCCCCCCCCCCCCCCCACACCCCCAGCCACCAAAAGAAATTTGTTTTCCAAACACAGCTATCAGAAGATCCTACTCAAATTCCCCATTCTATGTCAGTGGATCAAAAATAGACTTGGCAGGTTTAACCAATTGAAGCCATTGAGCCCCACAGATCAAGGCATAACTGTTCTAAGGCAAGAGTAACAGAATTAAGAGGGAAGAGGTGATATTTTGATTGCAGAATACTGGAGATGAGGAAGGAATGGAGGCACAGTCATTGTTTGTACTTTTGAATAAATGCACACTATTCAAAGGAAAATACCATCATTGCTCCTGCAGGAAATATCCATAGTTTTTAGTATGGTAACGTAAGCCATCAGAAATCTTTTGCACAGGTGGCCAGCAGGGCTGACAAAAGCAAACCCTTAATTTTGACAGTGCCCATACATCCACACAGAACAGCTATGCCTTAGTGATAATTACCCACTCGTGGAAGCCCTTAGTCATCGCAGATATACTCATAAGTGGGCGCAAGAGTAGAACTAATACAGAAGTTCAATGGTATCCAGGCCATGCCCACACATAGCGGGGGTCGTAAAGCTATCAGGGGCCATGGCAGAAGATAGGGCCCAAAAGAGGACAGCAATAGAGCCCCTCGGTTTGCGATCGCAAGCAACCCCCCCGAATCCGCAATGCTTACGGCCCCTGGGTTGATAGCCATGGAGAGAAAAGGAAGGGGGGGCAAACAAAATTTTGTTTGGGAACCCTGAAAGGTCAGGGGTGGCTCTGCTGGTATCAGAGCCCTGAGGCACATTAGCTCCCTACAGTATCACACAGATGAGGACCATTCAGCTCCAGCAGATATAGTGCACACTGTCCCATTTCTGAACATCCACCTCCTTCCTCCTCAGGCTCAGCCACGCCCCCTCCCTCCACGGCTCCTCCCCCTCATCTCCTCAACCTTCTCTAAAAACATAAAGAGCGCGACTGTAACTCATTCCAGTCCAGTCCCTCCACTCCACCCTTCCCCTCGCCTATAAGCCTTAGTTTTGCTCATACACGAAAGACTACGCCATATTTGAGGGTATTCCCAAAAGCATAGGGAGTGAATATTAGCAAGGCCATTTTGTGTTGGGTCATACCTATCAATTTTCTCTACAGTTGACACACTTCTTATGCTGGGCAAACTGCAAAATCATCCATTTAAGGTCATACAAGGATGTAATGGATGTTTAAACCTTTAAGACATGCTGACTAAAATCTGATTATACGTAAAAATACGTGACATTCCATTATGTTTGTGCATTCAAACCTAACAAGGAACTCAGCAGGTAGGCCACGTTCAGTGTTGGATGGTGTTGAAAGGTCAGCAAAACGTCCCTTAAAAGAGACGAGTCACACGCTTGGGACGTTCGCTGGAAAATTGCCTTGTTGGGAGACACGCAGAAATTCCTCCATTATAAAAAACGGCGCCCTCAAAAAAAACAGGTAGCCACTTGGACTGGTTAATTTATATACAAACACGTAACGTTAAACAATTTGTATACAACCGCGAAAATAAATGTAAACGTCCTTAAGCTTTATTGCTTGCTATAACGTGGTCCCATCAGCGAAAAACGTATTGGTAGCCTACAGACTAGTTCTGTTGTAGTAAGATTGTGACAGTTGGACTGGTAAAGTTGCACAACTTTGCAAGCCAGTTACACCCTATGGTTACACCGCGTAACTAACTTGGCCATCTGTGTGGTCCAAATAACTCTGGCCACTGCTTTTTCCTCGTTCCTTACAACCCAGATTATTTTGACATAATGAATCACAGATAACCATGCATATTGCATGAATTGCCACTCATCGAATACATATATTATGGTATCCGTGTACTTCTTTGATTCTTGTTAACTGAATATAAAATATTACCAACCCTCCAACTGTCTCGTTTGGCGCAGTGTGAATCACAACAATAACTAGTTATGTATCTATGCATGCATATGATATGGTTACATTCCAAAACGGTATTAGACCATCCAGCAAAAAGGCAAAGGACCTCAAATCCCACTTTCAATATCGCCACATGTGTGACACAATATGTTCCTGGCTCTTAACTAAAAATAACCATTGATTTTAAATGGACATTTTACGATAATATATTAACACTGTTGCATTGTACCAACTCGTATTGAATATACGTGTTAATTACACTTATATATTCTTTTTTAAACAGGCGAAAGCTTAGATGTTCATAACATCTCCGTACAGCTAAAAAGACCTGAAGACGTGCGCCGGAAAAACAGGAAGGAGTTGGAGCGGAATATGTATTAAAAGTAAAGAAACAATATCGGATTTCGAGTGTAAACAGGTAGTTATTGATATTGTTACGTCTCATATTGTATAGTGGGATTAATATTTCACATTTATGCGTGGAATTATTCGTATAAAGTCCACGTCTTGTCAGAATAAACACACAAAATCTGAGAAAAAGCTAGCATGGCTGGCTAGCGAACCATTACAATACAAGTCAATGAAAACAGTAGCTAAGGTAATGCTAGCTAAGTTACACTGAAGACTAGCTGCTTACCTAGCTAACATAGTTAGACATCCATAAGTTGTCAGCTAGCATTAAACTAGCTACCAGGCTAACACGCTACATTGAGCTAGCTAGTGATTTTGGGTGGTGGAATTGTCAGCTCCGTACTTTTGTTGTGGACCTCTCCTTTTCACATTAATTACTTTGCCTGTCAGCTTGTGCAAGCTACATAATAACAGCTAATAACGGCAACTAGAAGAGTAGTTAATGTTAAATAGTCAAGAATGTGTCCAGTCCAGAGTTTTGGTCTGAGTGTACATTGGACTAAATTCAGTACAGGCAGCTTCCGAAATTAGTTGAGGCATTTTAGTGCCAAATTATAGTGTTCAGACCTTAAAAAACTTGATTACATGCCAAGAACTAAACAATAGACGTGCAAAGCACTGACCTTTAAACACGATCTTTAGTGATGTACATTTCATCTACTTGGAGCATTCATAGTGCATGCAAGCACGACTGGCTGTCACATAAGTTACTATACACTTTGGTGTCAGCCGTTTTACATGATCATGTTTGTTGGCCCAACAGTACTTTGATCCCTGGTGAGCCTGTGAACAACAAGGGTCAAACATCCACACATCACATCCCCTCTACAAAACCAGGAGGCCTCTATCAAACTGGGGCATCTCTTAAACCGCAATATAGATTTACTGTATGTCAGCTTTGCTAAATCATCTCCTTTGAAGTAAGAAGGACATAGGATAGCAATGCTTCAGAGAATTTCATTGTGTCTGGATAGGAAGACATCTCAACAGAAACCTGACACACACAAACTGGTACAGGAGCTGTGTTCTGTCACCTGTCAAAATTATGTTCAATGCAAGGTAGAAGGTTAGCATAGTCCAGATACTGCACAGTGTAATGATCGGTGTTAATATGTTCAGTGTTAAGGTTATATCCAAGGTTATGAGTCCAAAACCAAATAAATATTCCATATCAGAATAAGATATGCTAAGAAAGAAAAAAAATAAAATAATATATATATATATATATATATATATATTTAACACTTTACATTTTGCTGTGTATGGTCAAGTACGTAAAGTACAGTGGCATCAGCTACAGTGCAAAATGGATGGAGATCACCATGTATGTGTATTAACATTTCACCTATTGCAAATTTCTGGGATGCCCTGCACTTTATATAATTTTTTGACTGGGTGAGTGCCACGCCCTGCAGCTGCATGCATTGTGGGATGCGGGATATCTTCCCACAGTACTTGTGCATGCCCACGTCCGTTTCCCATTGACTGATGTAAAAGTTGGTGTTGAAATTACTGGTTAAGTTTTTGTGATTTGTGTGTCCACCCAATGAGGAGATGATGACTGATTTAGGTCAGTTATACTTGATCGGGACTAAAAACGAAACCTCTGTCAGAGGGGGAAAAATATGAATTAAAAAAGGAGGGGGGGGGTGGGGGGGGGGTTATGGAGTCAAAGTGCAAAGAATGGAAAATTAAGAAAATTTAGCATTTTCTTGTCACTGCAATATGCAAAATTGGCATCAATTAATATATTTATATCATTGGCTACTGCAACCACATATTGCACATTGCTTACATATAGCGCTAATGTGGCTGGAATGTGAACCCTTTATTGAAGTGGGTTCTAGGTTGTTTGTGAGCATTAAAAATACCCAAAATGGGACATGGGAGATATTGCAATTGTGCCTTTTTCATTTTCGGCACCTTGTTATTTAATGGCCTTTGATCTGATAATGGTTTTGACGTGAAAGTATCGTGATATTATGTGCAGTTTATTTATTTTTTCTTAACAAAGGACTGCAGCAATATTGTCTTGAAAGTTTCCTGTGAAATGCAGTCATATTCAGTTGCTGTGTAATTAATGCTTTTCAGTATAGCTAAACAAACATGGCCTTTCCCAAACATGACAATGCACTTTACCCACTAATTATGGTAGGATATTGTAAGTGAAAAAAGGTTTTTTTTTTGGCAACAAACTGATGTTGGGCTGTGTTTTTAGTTCAGACCAAACCGCTAGCACAATAGCTCAATAGCACGACCTTGATTTTAATGGCTTTTGTGATGTCGTTTTGCTAATGCTAGTAGGAACATACCTCCCACACATTTGCAGACCTGAATTAATTGTCTTTCTATTGTAACGTGTAGGGGAAGCGAATCCTGAGTCAAATGCAATAAGCGTCAATATACTTTGAAAGCTTCCTTATTTTGATACATTTGTTTCGATGCCGTTGCTGAGACGGAACTTGTGAAATAATTTTGGTTGAGTGTTGTATGCTATTTAAAAAGTTCATAAAAAGTAATGCATTGGCCGTTTCCAAGTTTGCTAAATGCCTTTCATCTTTAGCTAACTACATAAATCAATGCTAAAAATCTTTCCCCTCCCCATTTAATCTGTTAATTTTAAGCAGCTCCTCTATGACAGTTCAGCAGAGGTGGAAATCCAGGGGACATAAAGTAAAAGTCCTACCATGTGTTTCTTCCACCCATAGACTCAGCCAGCTGATTTCACTAATTAGTCCGACCTCCTCGCTGAAGAATTATGTTAATTAGCAAATCCAGGTGATTGGAGCAAAATACTGGGGAGGACTTTTACTTTATGTCCCCTGGATTTCCACCTCTGCAGTACAGCTGTATAAACCTGTGTAGTGTCGGTCTCTTATCAGTCCCACCAGGATCTCACAGTTTTTTTGTGATTGTTGCGGCCAAAAATGCTTGATTTCGCGGCAGCTTTTCTCAAAAGTTGCGATGCAAAGTGTGATGTTTTGTGTGTGTTTGTTGTGATGAAGTTGCGGTAATTAGTGAAAGTTGCAAATAAAAATGGCTATTTAGGGCAGGGGTATGCAACCCTGATCCTGGAGAGTCACAAGCTACCAGGTACCCAATTCTTTGAACCCCCAGGGCACATTCTGAACCACCAGGGCACATTCTGAACAGCCTCCTCCTCTCTGCTTGTGTTTTTTTTGGGGGGGTGGGGGTCCATAGGTGGGCAGAGGAAGATGAACAGCATGTCCCCGGAGGTAGCCCTGAACCGTATCTCACCCGAACTGCGCCCCCTGCTGACCAGCGTGGTGCGTAATGGCCGCGTGGGGCTCGACTCCACAAACTGCCTGCGTGTCACAGACCTGAAGACCGGGTGAGTGCCACGCCCTACACGCCCACATCCTTTTCCCATTGGCTGATGTAAGAGTTGGTGTTGCAATAACTTGTTCGGTTATTTTGTGGTTTGAGTGTCCACCCAACGAGGAGATGATGACTGATTTAGGTCAGTTATACTTCATGGAGGCTTGAAGGGAACCTCTGTTGAAGGGGGGAAAAATATGAAATCAAAAAGCAGAGAATGATAAATTAAGAAAATATCTCATTTGGTTCCATTTTTCTAAACTCTTTTTATTTGTTATTTGCAAATAAAAAAGGCGTCAGGACCGGCATGCTCCAAAATAAAAATATGTAATTTTCAATTTATAGTAAGGTTATAGGTCATTTAACCTCTATTTAACCAGGTCAGTGATGGATGTTCAGTTCCTCTGCCGAGCAAAATGTCTCCAAATTTTAACTGAACTCAAGGAGCTGCACGTACCAGGGTACTTAAGTTTATGTTGTAGGCGGTTGACATCGCTTCTGTCGGATATGGTAACTAAATTACCTTCTTTGCTCTTTGCCTAACCTTTCTGAATGCACTTCTGCAAGTCACTCTGGCCAGAATGTAACCTAATTGTAAGGGTTCTTGTAAAGGGCCTGGCTGAATTAGACATGACCTCTGAACCGTTCCTGTCAATGCTCTGGTTTTTGCTGCTTGCACAACGCTGTGGTCCACCCGGACGAGTTATCTCATTGTGTAACTTTTCGAAAACGAAGGCCGGCTTACTCCGTAGCGGACGGTCTGAGAGGACCAGCGCAGGAACTTGCACAATGCGTCGAACACCAGGTGTTAAAACCGCAGCGGAGGTGATGCAATTGTTAAATGTGTCCCAACTTGGACGCCGTAGCTCGCGGTCAGCTCTAATTGGGCACTCCCTCATCGCGTCACCTGCCTCTGTGTTTTCCGCGGTGGCTGCGGTTGTGATGTCACTGATGTTTTGTTTTTTTATTCTTCCTCTTCCTCCTCATCTTCCTCTATAGGTGCACTTCCCTGACCCCCGGGCCTTGCTGCGATCGCTTCAAACTGCACATCCCGTACGCAGGAGAGACTCTCAAGTGTAAGGCTCGTGTCCCTCATGTGTTTTTTTCCAGTTTGATAAACATTGTCCTGTTGACATGGAGGTCCGGGTCTCCACACCACCCTGGGCTGGAGTTATTTACAGGCAGTAAATAGTGAGAGGGGTGATGGGTGTAGTCATCATGGGTGGCAGTGTGAAGTAATGGGTAGAGAACCTGGCTTGTAACCTAAAGGTTGCAGGTTCGATTCCCAGGTAGGACGCACAGCATAAGGACACTAACTGTAGGTTCAATAGCACCATGATTGAACACGCTCAAGTGGGTTGCTGCTCTTTTTATATAAATGTTTTTGTGGAATGCCTTTATACTGTAAATCGGAATTTCTGACATTTTGGATGGGTTTGCCAACATGTCTCAATGCAGTTTTGATTTCATTTTGGCTCCTTATTGCTGGAAGCCAGTTCAAGATTCTGGTTTCAGCCTCTTTTCTACAGAGCAGGACGACCTCCCAGAAATAGATCACGGGTCTCGATCGTGAAGCATTTCAGAGAAGCCACAAGATATGTGTGGCTGTGGTCGCATCAGCTAAATGTTTTGACTTCTTGTTGTAAACCGTAAACAAAGTTGGCCTGGCTTTGTCAGTGCCTGTGATTTGAGAGACATTAAGGTCGTCCGCCGAGCCGTGGAAGCAGATCTGCTCATGGCCCGTGTTGCCAGGGCAGCAAACATTTTCAATATGGTTCTCTTTTTAATGCTAGCCTAACGTAAACACCACATTAAAACGGACTCTCCATAAACAAACCCCTGACTTTTCATGTAAAGCTAACTGACGAGACCTTTCCTATGAAAGTTTTCGGGAATGCATTTGTCCACCACAAGGCCGTTTAGATGTTTCTGGGGGCAAATATGGTTTTGGGCAATCAAAGCAAAGGCCTGGATGCTTTTAAGTGGCTGTTCCTGTAATTGCAGTGAGTCATGAAAGAGATTCAGGCTGCAGTCACTCTTGGTGGCAGACCCACACACACACACATTCGTATAAACACACGCAAGCACGCACGCACGCACGCACGCACGCACGCACGCACGCACGCACGCACGCACGCACGCACGCACGCACGCACGCACGCACGCACACACACACACACACACACAGGATGCTGGTCATTGTGCCGTCCGTGAAAAACAGCAGGAAATACAGTAAGGATGATTTCCCCAGTGGCAGGCCCATGAATGAGTAAGCCATGTTACCATAACTCCTACCTAACTTTACACAAGTCCCACCGGCTCAAATTCCTTATGTTTATTTCTGGTGTTGGAAAACATTTTCAGCTGGGAGATTGTGAAGTATGATGCAGCTGTTTTTGCCGTGACGGGATGTGGATGACCGCGCGCGTTCATCGCAGCCCCTCGCCCCCTGGGGAAGGGCTCAGGAAGCCGTTATTTGAGCGCACTCCGGCGAGAGGAGCAGACGGCGTTTTGACGAACGCAGTCCACATGACAGACTGTGAAGGATTTCGGAGTTGGGGGGGGGGGGGGGGGGGCATAGATTGAGGGTTACCTTGGGTCAGGGACACTTGAAGCCTCCTGCAGTTCAGAGGAGGAGTGGGTGGGGCTTCCCGGTGGACAGCGGCGCTAACGACCCGCCCACCGCGCGTTTTTTATTGGTCGACGGTCTTGTCAGGGCCAGTCGCTGGCAATGGAGCTGGGAGGAGTCGTTTGTTTTGGTCATGAGCATTGGGGCCCACTTGAGTGCCCAGGTACGAGCCCCTTTGCATCAAAGATGTTGGAATGAACTGCACGTGTCGGCATGGTAACAGTGGGGATAGGGGGGTGGGATGGAGAGGAAAACTTGATCCCCCCCCCTCACCCCTCTGTACTGTACTCATTGTAAAGTGTGTGCCATCCTCCATGTTGGGTGGGTGAGTGGGTGTGTGTTTTAGCTCTTTGGGGGCAGATTGGCTCTTTGGGGGGCTATTCTGCATTATAGGGTATAATCGGCGGAATGCGAAGCGTTCTCCCGTACCGTATACCTCTCTGCGTGGAAAAGTACTGCCTTGTTTTCTGTTTTCTTTTATTCTCCCCCCTCTCTGTTCTCTAAAAAGGACAAAAACGCGGCGAGGTTTATGGTAAAAATAGACTTGCGTAGCTAACATCTGAGCAGCGGAGGCTCTTGAATTAATGTCCCTCCCTCGAAATCGACCCCAGTCACTGGGCGTCCCGCCCCTCCGATGACATCACCGCGCTCTGCCAGCTCCGTGTGGGCTGATGGGAGGCTGAGAGGTGCCGGGAGCGTCTTTAATGGAGGCAACGGAAAGGTCTTTGTTCTTTTCCACCGGCCCCGATCGCTGTGTATTCTGCGTCTATAGCAGAGGAGTCTTAAAGGGACAGTTCATTTCCTAGGTTTTTTTTTTTTTTTTTGTCTTTGATACTTTGTTTTTAGTGTCAGTTTTCTATTGATGACGGATGGTTTGGATATTCCACAGACTTCTCTGATGGGTTTACAACAATGGATGGTGTCTGGAGCATTTGGGGGTTTGTGCTCTAAAGCAAAAGTGTACACTTCAGGTAACTCCAGAGCAGGTTGTACAGCGATATTATTTTTCCAAAAGGCTGCGTTTGCAGTGCATTTTCTTACTTTAGACCACAAACCCCAGAATGCCCTGATATCTGATCTGGCAGCTCGTCAGAAACTTCAGCTAATATCTAAAATATCCCTTATCACACAGAAAAACTGGGCCAATTGCAAATCTCCCCTAAAACTGAAATTTCTTCAAAAACCAAGAAAGGGTGTACAGTCCATGTAAGTGTAAGCAGGGTTGAGGATGGTTTTTGTGAGCATACCTGTATAGCATTAGCACCAAACCTATTGCCAGAGGTGGAAAGTCCAGGAGCTGGAAAATCCTGCCGTGTGTTTCTTCCACCCATGAACTCAGCCAGCTGATTTCACTGATTAGTTCTACCTCCTGGCTGAAGAATTGTGCTAATTAGCAAATCCAGGTGATTGGAACAAAATACTGTGGAGGACTTGGTTCTGAACCTGGATTTTTAGCACCAAACCAAACCTGTGAAGAAGGGAAGGTTACCATATGAGACTTGCAAAGCCAAGAACAGCTGACTTTCCTCCGGAAATCCAGTAGAATATTCCATCAGCTCCAAACTAGTTTTTTTTTTTTTATAATACGCATCTACGCACGCAAGCATAATAATAAGAATAGAAGCAATAATGCTAATTCTTCCTACGTGACATTTAAATGGAGGCACTTAGCTGACACTGTTATCCCGAGTGACATTTTGCATACAATCCATTTATACAGCCGGATATTTACTAAAGCAGTGGCGCCCAATCGTGCCACGGAGGGCCGAGAGTATGCAGGTTTTCATTCCAACCAATCACTGCACCTGCCGATTTCACTAATTAGCACACCTTCAACCAGAGAGGAGGGAACTAATTAGTGAGATCAGCAGGTGTCGTGGCACATGATTGGGCACCACTCTACTAAAACAATTCAGGTTAAGTGCCTTGCTGAAGGGCTGTGCCTCCCTTGGAAATTGAACCTGCAACCTCCGCTCCAAGTCCAGGGGGGTATACTACGAAGCAGGATTACTGAGTTAGCTGGATAACTGAGTAAAACCTGGAACCCTTCCAAATCTGGAACATGGACTGAAGTAAAAAGAGCTGTTCCCGGTTTTACTCAGTGCAGTTATCCAGCTAACTCAGTAATCCTGCTTCGTAGTATACCCCCCAGTTCTCTAACCATTATACTACACTGTTGCCTTCTATTGCCCCACCCCGCCCTATCCCACCCTCCCTTATAATTGTCCGACAACTGTCAGTAACTGAAAACATTAATTAAAAATTCCCGTTGATATTCCCATTCCCAGTTATATTACAGTTTTCCCGCTTCCTTGTTGACACGTTTACACATCTGTAGTACCTCTGCCAGGCTGTTTCGCCACAGTCAACACTATGCAGACAGAATGGACAGGACTGGCGGGAAAGTCATTGCGAGACCAGAAGCACGAGCGTAGTCGCTAACGTAATCGCTAAACCCCGGATGAACCTTTTGCTGTGCAAAAACAGTTGAAGCGAGGTCAAAACAGCAAGCCTTTAGCTTCATGCTGTCATCCTTAAGAGTTTTTCTGGTGCTTACTCACTCCTGCTAGACCAAAATATAACATTTTGTTCATCTTAAAGTGAGCACAGAAATAACCCGTCATTCCTGCCAGCACTAAACAAAAAGTATCCGCTGGAATGCCCTGTATTTTTCCAAAGTGTGTGATCGCATTCCAGCTAGCAAGCGAGCTTGTCGCTCACCATTCTAGCTCGATGGCTTTCTGTAGCCAGTTAGACTGTACGTTCACCATCGGGAGGAGGGCGAAGAAAAAAACGGAAAAGAAACGTTATCCATGTGTGCTTTTATTTTAAAATGACAGTGTTATGCTGAGAAGTAAGAAAAGGAGGGAAGCAGTGGGAAATGATGAATATTGGCGCGGGTTTTTAGCGTGTTGCTAGGTATGAACTGTAGCCAACTTGGCTACGTTGTGTGATAATGGGTAGAAAAACCTTACTACACAGACATCTCTTTTCTCAAGGTCGAAGGGCACGAGGGTGTTTTTTTTCTTTTTTAGACGCTCTAACAGACTGGTGGGGTCCCAGCGCCAGCTGATGTACAGAAGAAGCCTTTGTCCTGTCTTTCTGAGCGGGGCACGTCCATCTGCTATTTCTTATTTTTGTCGACGGCTCGAGCCGCAAAGCTCCGATCGATGAAAAATATTTCAGCGCTCAAGCAAATAATGATCATCGCCCTGCAGTAGCTGCAAGAAGAAGGAAGATTAGTTTATTACCGCTCAATTTTTATTTTTTCCCCTGAATGTGGAATCAAAAGCAGAAAATTCTGAAGTGCTACTGTCCCAATCAATAATTAAAGATGAGTGGACACAGGGCATACACACACACACACACACACACACACACACACACACACACACACACACACACACACACCTGTTTTATTGTTCATCAACAGCAGCAATGGGTCAACCGTTTTGACTGGACCTTTCTCAGTAACGCAGTGAAAATGACGAACGAGAGGCATTTGTACACTTTGAGTAGGTGGGTGACAGCCAGGTGAGGGTAACTCTGAAGTATTCAGTGTAGATGCAAATAAATATCTTGACCGTATAGAGATAAATTTATTCAAGAAAATATTGTTAGGAAGGCTTGCATCTCATGGTAGACAATACTCACATTGTAATGCAGTCAGTCATAATGCTACATGGTCACCTTGTACCCGCCACAGTACTTTATCACATATCCTTCCCATCTCATCCTATCTGAATGTCTTGCATGCATCTTATAACTGTCCCTGTAGTGGCTATAATGCATATTTAACGATACTGTATTTACCTTGTAATAAGTGCGGAATTGCTGCATAGGTCATATTTGTTGCATGTGTTATGTGAAGCGTGTGTCTGTGTCATAAACGCTTGTAACAGATTTCATTTAGGCTTTTAGGTTTTAGAGTAATGACAGCTCCAGGGGTAAAAACATAACCATTACAGTCATCACTGTGTAGATGTGTCATTGCAAATAATTAGCCATTTCATCTAAGTCGGGTCCAGATATGATGCCCGTAAAAATAAATCACCCATAATGATTCATGGGGAATATGCTTATTATAAGCGATGTCAGCAGTTTGTCGATGTATGCAACTGATTGGAGAAACAAAGTGTCACTTGGTCCACATTAATTGTGTTTCATCAGTTGTTTCCTTGAAAGGGTGGTCCCTGCGTTATTTCCTATCGAGTGTCTGGAAGTTCTGTGCTAAAGGACCTTTTTGTGCTAACGTGCTAATTTATGTTCCCTCTTAATGTGAGTTCTGTGCTAAAGGAGCTTTCTGTGCTAACATGCCAATTTATGATCCCTGTTAATATGGGTTCTGTGCTAAAGAGCCTTTCTGTACTAACGTGCTAATTTATTGTCCGTGTTAATGTGATTTCTGTGCTAAAGGACCTTTCTGTGCTAACATGCTAATTTATGCTCCCTATTAATGTGAGTTCTGTGCAGACTTGCAGTTTCATGTTACTGTAGAGTTCTGTGTTAATGTGCAAGTCAGTGTTAATGTCCAGTTCTGCAAATGTGCTGTGAAATTCCCTCTGAATACCTAAAGCATTAGGTGATTGATTGACTCAAAGCCTGATTGATTGACATATGGCCCCTCCCCTTTCTCTGTTCTAGGGGATATCATCTTTAATGCCCGTGATCCCGAGCTGCCTCCAGACTTCATTTTCGGGGAGGATGCAGAGTTTCTACCTGAACCTTCAGAGCTTCCGGTGAGTGTCCCTTGTCCGTGTGTCCACCCGTCTCGCTCCCTCTGTCCCATGATCATTGGTGGGTCGGATGGCGGTCGGCTGAGTTGGCGCCCAAGGCCTCACGATCCGATCAGGACGGGTCCCCGTGGGAAAGTTTCCACGAGAAAGAAAAAAAAGGCGGTGGCAAAGTTCCGGAATGTGCGGGCCTCGGGGTAATCCCCCCTCGGCAGTTTGGGGCGGACCGTTCGGCGCCCTCTTTTGTTTGCACTCCCAGAGTTTTATCTTTCAGCAAACACTTAGCGGACCACAGCTGCCGGCAGAGAATGCGGGCCATGTTTGGACCGGATACAGCGGGGTGTGGTCGGGGGGGGGAGGGGGGTATTCCCTGGACCTACAGCAGAGTCACCAGCAGGGACTTCCATTTTGCAAAATCGGGCCACAGTGAACTCGCGCATTCCTCTGTAGTCTGGCCTAAGCTCTGCTCCTAGGACTCTGAGCTCAGCTTCGCTTCTTATGCACTCCTGGGGCTCGACATTCATGGGCCAAGTAAGAAAAAAAATGGACCGTATTATATTGAGTACTTGGCACTACGTTTATTTGGAAGCCCAGATTTGTGTGATGTCTATGCAAAGGCAATGCAGATTTTATGGCAGTTTGGAACGTAACCATCGCAGCTGTCGCGCATTGGGCTTGTGTGAAATCAAGGCTCGGTACACCACAGCAAGCAGTCAATGCAATGACTTGGTCCGTAAATTTGCGCCATCAAACCATAGGCGTTTGAGTGGATAGAACCAGGTGGCGATCAGCGTGGGCTTCCTCCACTGCGGCTCCGCGTCGCCCTTTCATTTTCTGACATCCGAGGTCAAGGCCTCGTTTTCACTCGGTGACTCCGCGGGTACCAAGCTCGCAAGTTCCGCCGCAAATCACGGTCGGCGCCCGCCGCGCGCCGTCCGTATACGAGTTACAGATTTGCTCAGTCACTTTTCCTTTTTCAGTTAAGCGTTCATTTGGGAGTGAGTCAAAGCCGCTCAGCGCTTGATGTGTGATCGCCGCTTGCGCCGCCATTTCCTCGGAATAAATCGCTCGCGAGAGTAGCTTTGTCGCCGCGCCTCGTTCTCGCGGTTCTCTCCGCGGCAGTTTGATGAGAAGGTAGGCCACGGTCGGGCCGCTTCTTAAGTTGCCGAACTTCCAGATATATATTTAAAAAAACAAAAAAAACAAAGCCCCGGAAATTGGCAGCAAAGACGCATAAGTAATTAAGTCTGATGTTATTTACTCCAGGAGAAGCGCTAAATCGATGGACCTTTGAGCCGTTTTGACGTTTCTTTAACTCAGCGGAGGGGTGTGAGTTCTGGCATTATTATGCAGGGATGAGTCAGAAGCCGTATTTGACCAGGAGGCCCCCAGTGCTCCAGTGACGAACACGCGTTGGTGAATTACATAAGTGATATTTTTAATCTCGCCCTGCCTGCGTTTCCTCCTCCTGAAGGAAACCGTAGGCTGGAATACTTGATCGCGAGGAAAGATAAACAATTATCTCAATAATAGAATTCCTCGTACATTGTCTGATTTGCGCACAAAAGGACTCTAAAGGATTTTGCAGAAGATTTTCTCTAGCTTTATCGTGAGATCAGATTTGATCTGATGAGATAAAGGAGAGAGGACTCTGGGTAAAGGTGTGTTTGGCAGTGGAGGGGACTTTGTTGGAATTTGGGTGCTTAACCCCTTCCCTCCCTCCCTACCCCCCAAACAAGTGAGCATAAG
>CM056387.1:36430703-36444485 GCA_029718625.1 Synaphobranchus kaupii
TGTATTAAAACAAAACAATTTCAGTTTCCCAGACCTTTAAGCATTTAGAACAAACTCTCTTATTTAGAGCCACTTACATTGCTGATATTCTTTACTTACAATCCATTTATACAGCTGGATATTTACTAAAGTAATTCAGGTTCAAGTACCTTCCTTAAGGGGTACAAAGACAGTGCCCCATCTGGGAATCGATGGATAGTTCCCTAACCATTATGCCTCCAAACTGTAAAATTCTATAAAGTGAATTTCATCCCATGGTGATGCTTCATTCCTCTATGTGAAGCAACCACTTTGGTTAATTGCATTGAATATGGCTTTCAGGAGTGATCTTTTTTTTTCCCATGATGCACTTGTATCTGGGTTAATGAGAGCAGTGTAAGGGGTGGTGTTTTCGCAGGAAACCGTGCGCTCGCTCGCACGCGCGCGTGTGAGTGGGTGTGGAAAACAGAAGTGCGCTTGCAGAAGTGGGGTGTGTGGGCGAGTTTTGTGGATTTGTTCATGACATCCGCCGTGCGCCCGGTGGTAACCGGACCGGCGCGCGGACGAGCTCGCCGCTCCGCACGGGCAGGGAAAGGCGCGCGGTTCACGGTTACCATGGTTTCAGCCCTGGAGTTTGTCCTTATTTTTACATTGTTCATTTTGATGTTTTTTTTTTTTTTATGTGGTGAAGGAGTATCACTAAGAGCCCCCCCCCCCCACGCCCCACACCCCACACCCCACACCCCACACCCCACACCCAACAGCAGGCTGTTTAACAATAGAAGTCCTATAGGAAGCCGCATAGCGTGTGCTATGTGCAGTGTGCTGTTCACATGTGTACAGAAAGGGTCCAAGCTCTTCAGATCTGGAGTACCGCTTTGTAGCTTTGTTAGATAATTCACCGCGCTGCTCTCTTTAAAAATACGCCAAGGCTACGCGGTATGCGAGGGTAATATTGCGCTGTTCTGAAAATACATTGTGATCACGGGGGCCTTCGCATAAAATGGTTCCAGGATATAGAAAGATATGAATGTAATTTTACATAGTTCTGAAAGTGCATTGTGATCGCCAAGAGTGGTATTTCTTTCTTCTGTGGATTTCTATTTGATGGGCCATAAAATATGCTGGCTAAAAGGGTATAAATGAAGAGGGCTGGTAAATATTAGTGAAAATTCTTCTTATATGGCTTCATGTCATCCTATTTCACTCGCCATTTTTTATATAAGAAGTCTATTGAACCAGTCAAACAATTAATTTGTAATTATAATTAATGTACTTAGCCTAAGAAAGTTATATTTAGCATAATATTAATAAATATAAATAAATGTACACTGCAGTGAAATATATTCTGTATATTCCAGGTACAATAAGAACCTTTTAAACATCTGGAGATTTCATTTAAATTTTTTCTATTTATTCAACAGCAGCTTCCTACCTGAGATTAAAACCAGCAACCTTCCGGGTACAAATTCAGTTTATTCTGCCAAGACTCTACAGAACTGAGCCCACTGATGCACTGATATCATACGCCTGGATTCACTTATCCTTGTACTTCTACTTATTGTGTATGCGTGTGTGTGTGTGTGTGTGTGTGTCTATGTGTCTATGTGTGCATGTGTATGTGTGCACACGGGTGTGTGTGCGTATGTGTGTCTGTGATTTTGTGTGTGCGCGTGTGAATGTGTGTCTGCGTGTGTGGATGTTGTGTGTGTGTCTGTGTATTTGTGTGTTTGTGTGCATGTGCGTGTGTGTTTGCGCGCACGTATGTATGGATGTGTGTGCGCGTGTGTGTTTGCGCATGTGTGTGTGTGGGAGAGTGAACACACACCCTATGACCTCAGCCAGGCTACTTCCCGCTCATGGTGAGCAGACATTAGGCTGTTTAATAGCAGGAGACGGGAGGGAGACTGAGCAGGCCCGGGCTTGTCCGCTTGCACAAGATGGAGCGGCTCCCCATTCATCTGCTGGGCTTTTACCTGCTAAACAAGGGTTGTTTTTTACCTGCTAAATAAGGGTTACATAAAACAAATGACTGCAAGAGCAATGTGTCACATTTTCTGGTTCTTTATTTAAATCTGTTTTTTGAAAAATAACATAGATGTAGATGTGTAATATAATGACATAATTTTTTTTTTCTTACTTTTTTCTAATTGCAGTTTTTGTTGCTGTGGTGAACAAAGAGAAGCTTAGCGTTGTTTCAGCGAAGGGCTTAAGCGTGCTCAAACAGTGCATTGTGGGATATGTGAGAGAAACCCTAAGTAAATATAGAAGGCAGAACATGAGCTTGAGATGACTAAAGTGCGCATGTACTCAACGGGCTTGCCATGTGGTTCATAGATGCGTTTTTCCAGGAGTCCAATCATGGGATCTTTTTCTGTCAATGACGACCGTGGCGCTGGTCTGTTTGTGTCTATATGAGTAACAGTGCGTTAGCCGCGACGTGATTTACCACCAGCCCTCGTCAAAGGTGCAATGCAAACACCCATTCGACAGCTCTCTCGGGTCGACCCATTTTAGATAACGATTAGTTAACGGTTAACAGATTAATCAGCATTAATAATGCAAGTTTCAAGGCGCTGCCCTGGCGGGTTCAGTTGCTTTTGTCAACACGCGACCAAATTCGACATGATTGGACAGAAGGATCTACCCATAATGCCCCTGTCAAACAACCACTCTTTGTAGTGGGACAGACAGGATCATTGCACACTGTATATCAGTACTGCTCCATAGATCAGACTGAGGCGTTCATGTGCTCGCGGGCCTTTTGGGATTACGGCAATTTATAGGGAAAATAAAAGGTTTTTCGCATTTCTCGCATAGCTTCCACGCATATCCATAAAGAATGTTTATAGTGCTCTCCCTTCACATAGCGAATAAATACATTATTTTTGTTTGGGGGTGGTGTCTGGACCAGTCCTTGGACATGGCGGTCACTGTGTGACAGTTTAATGTCTGTACATTAATCTGTGGAAGGCTTCGCAGCGGGGCTTAACGATAACGAGTGTAACTTCGGGGAAACACAAGGGGCCTGTCCCCCTCCTTCATAGGCAGGGGTAATAAAGAGGCCATTTTATAAGCCCAGTATAGTTATCGCTAAATTAGCCAGCTCTCCACTCCTGGCATTAATAATGATGTTACCGCTGTGAAACGTTTATGTAACGTAACGTTTATGATAGAGAAAATTCCCCACGTTAGATCAACTCAGCCTTTTAGGGTGTCCTGTTTAATGTGGCAGTTTTGCGAGGATTTAAGGAGTAGTTCGGGGATTACGTCTGATTGGTGCGTAGGAGCCGACGTCCCCTCGTTTCACCTCGCCTTCCCGTATCAGAGCGCAGCGTTTGTTTGAGCTCATTTAGCTGTGTAAACCTGCTCATGTTTTGTGTGGATGGGGGGGAAAAAACAAAAAACTTAAGAGGCTACCAGGGGCAAGGAACGTTGAGGGAAGGTTTTATTACCGTTTGCACAGTGTTATTTATAGCGAATTAGCTTTAATGGGCCGGGAGGCTGATTAGTTCTCGCTGTGTCTGTGTGTTTTGGTCTGGTTTGTAATGGTAAGAGAACAGGTCAGGATGTGTATTGAGTTCAGGGGTTTCTTTCATTTTTATTTTAATGGGTTTTCTCTTTCTGTTCTGGACCTGGTTTGGTCTCTCACTAATTTGATAAAGCTGCTTTAAACTAAATCATTTCGGAGAAACAAAAGCACCGCAGAGCTCACTCCCGACTTCCTGTGAGGAGTGATTAACTTTCAGAGACCTGACTGGTCCCGAAGTTCTGTCTCTTTGGGCCCGACACCGGGAGGGCGCCGTTTCCCATCAGCCTCCATGCTGAGGGCAGGGCCACACCCCTGGGGGCCACGCCCTGGGGCCCCCGCATTGTGTCCGAGGGCCGTTTAGCGAGATAGGAGAAGTGAGTTTGCACAATGGGATCTGGGAGGTCAAGGCTGGGCGGGGCCCAAAACGAGGCCCTCCCATTCGCTGACAGGGATATGGCCCGGGAAGGGGTTGCTGGGAAGCGGGTGGAGACGATGACCAGAACAGGACAGGGAACAGGAGGAAGGGTATTGCTGGGAAGGGTGGGAGGGGGAGGAGGAGGTTGAGGAGTTGGAAGTAAAACTCCTCAGGGAGAAGACGTAGTCAGATGTACTGCCGATTACACAGAATTATTGGTTTCTTTTTGACCGTAAATAGCCTCAGAGTTGTCCTAAACAGTGTTTTTAGCCCTGGTCCTGGAGGACAACTCTGATTTCCTGTCAAACAGTTTGTCTGTGTTCGTTAGATTTATGTTTTGCTTTTTTTTTTTTACAATGTAGACCAGGACTGTACAGCTCACTAAGTACAGTATTACAAAAGTGGTTTCGTTTATACTTCCAGTCTACGACATTAAGTTCAGCACAGTTAGATAGCTTCTTTTTTTTGGGGGCCATGTGCTAAATTTGACATTACATAAGTTGATCGTATATACTCATTTGCTGAATATTAGCAAACCAGTCAAAATGCCTGTACGTTATGTCTAACACACTTCATTTGCTGAAAAAAAAAAAAAAAAACTCTGGCAGGTAACCAGCAGAAAGCTGTCAAATGCAGATCAATGGTTTAATTAGCAGCTCAAACGGACCAAATTGCTTCGCTCTGTTGGAACGAAAAGCAGCTGAGAGAACGAACGAGGAGTCCTGGGGCGAGTATCTGCGATGGGTTCGAGGCGACTGACCGGGGAGGGGTTCGCTGGGTGTCGGTTTTGGCCACTGTCATTTTACCGGGAAGAGAACCGTTAACCGTTTCGTCACCGGTCTCCCCAGTCGCAGAGTGGTGGAAAGGGAAAGGGCTGGAGGGATTACAGCAGATACTCCGCTGGTGATGTCACGCTAACATGCGGCGTGGCTGTGTTGTTAGCGCTCCAGGCGTGTCTGGGGTGAAAATAACCCAGACGAGGGCTAAGCCTCCCTGCTTTACAGCCGCCGAGTTTTGGGAAACGCAAAGGGAACGAGGTCGGCGCCCCCGGGCCGTTTGCCCAATAATGCTGCTGTCATAGTTTTTTCATAACAGGCCCCCCCCTTTCTAACCTCCTCCGTACTCCTCCTGAAAGCAGCGCGGGGACTGTGTTAGAAAAGCCGGACTGCGTAGGAGGAGTGAAACTCCGGTCATACCGGGCGGAGGTGTAGGCCCAGTTCGGCGCTAGCCAAGGCTTAAATTTGTTTACACTTTTGACCTTTTTTGCTGTTAGAGACTCAATGAGAATACGCGTTAATGCCCTTTGGCTGAGAATGGCAGTTTTGGTTAAATTAGGGCTTAATTGAATAATGGGGCTGGGAGAGAGGGACGGGGTGGGGTGGGGTGGGGTGGACCCTCGCGGCCTTCCTGAGAGAGGGGGGGCGGGGGGGTGGGGGGGGTGGGGTTGGGGGTTCCTGGGCGAGGGAGCCGCACAGCGCCTCTCGTTTGGGGATTGATAGCGCGAGCTCGCACAGCTGGGAGTGTTGGAGACGCTCCAGGCCTTCAACAGCGTGTCACTGCAGCGCAACTCACTGAGCCCAAGGTCCCGTGAGAACATGGTCTGTACCTCCAACCCCATACAGGCTCTCTCTCTCTGTCTCTCGCTCTCTCTCTCTCTGTCTCTCTCAATCTCTCTCTCTCCCTCAATCTCTCTCTCTCCCCCTTCTCAATTCAATAATGCTTTATTTGCATGACTGCATACAAACTGTTACAATGTTGCCAAAGCAGGTCTCTCCTCCCTTCTCTCTCTCTCTCTCCCTCTCCCCCTCTCCCTTCTCTCTCTCTCTCTCCCTCTCCCCCTCTCCCCCCTCTCTCTCTCTCTCTCCCTCTCCCCCCTCTCTCTCTCTCTCTCTCTCCCTCTCCCCCCTCTCTCTCTCTCTCTCCCTCTCCCCATTCTCTTTCTCTTTCTTTCTCCCTCCACTTTTCTCCCCCCTTCTCTCTCTTTCTCTCTCTCTTCTTCCCGCTTCACCCTCCCCTTCTTCTCTCTCTCTGCCCTTCTCCCTTCTCCCTTCTCCCTCTCCCTCCATCTCTGTAATTAGTTCCATGCTCAGACCCGCCTGCCGTGTAGACTACATCGTCTCCGTGGGAATTTCCAAAACGTGTCCGTATGTCCCGTCTTCTCTCCCCCCCGTGCCAGCCTCTCCCGGCACACATGCCCCAACCTGCCCCCCCCTGCCCTGACTGCACAGGGCTGCCCGTTGTTTTGGCCCCCTTCTCACCCCCTGGGTATTGTGCTCTTGTGTGTACATCCTGGTTTAATGTTCAGGAGGTTTAATGTTCTGACAGGTTGTCAGCGTGCTTGCTGTCTTTCTCTGCACCTCGAGTTACCCCCTTGGGGGTATTACTGCGCTTCTATCCCTGGTCTTCGCGCTTTTGCGTTTCTGTCGTAAATCGCTCGGCCAACGCTACCGCTAAACGGCGGGGTGCAAAAGCGAAGCAGGAACCTGTCGCCAAACCGTGGCATGAGTGGTTTGGGGTTGGGGGGGGGGGGGGGCAGCCGCGTGAGGACAGGAAGGATCGCGGTGGCCTAGCGGTCACGTTTATGTCGCAGTGCGAACGCCCCTTGCCCTGGATAGGGAATTGACATCTCCGAGATTACGAGTGAGGGAACGGCTAGACAGACCTGGCGTCCGGCTAAGTCCCACATTATGGAGGCCTATCTCAGATGAATCCAATCCAGAACGCTCGCAGGCGAAGGTCATGGCAGAGCTGGGCCCAAACTGAAAGCATGTCAGGCGCAGTAATAAGGGTTTGTTTTCACTGTGGAGCTGAGCCAGCAGTGTCATAGACATTCACTTTCCTTTTTACTGTAGATGTGAGGAGGTGCAGAGGCGGGCAAAACGTTTTCCTGGGTCGGGGCGGATAGCATTACCATGGTAACATCTCAAAACGGTAACACCTAACCCCCCCATCCCCCTCGTTAGGACAGGCTATTATAATCACATAAGCAGCATTTCTCCACAGCGTGGGACATTTATTGTACAGCGGCGAAAATGGATTTAGCTTCACATGGCTGTGGTTGTCTGTTTCGTTGGAAATTCACCCCCCCCCCCCGTGAGAACTTCTCACCCCACTCCGACTATAATTCCGCTCTCTCTCTCTCTCTCTCTCTCTCTCTCTTTCTCTCTCTCTCTCTCTCATGTTTACTGAGCAGCACACATGGACGCTTTTTCCCTTCCAATTTTCCAACTTTTTGTTGACAATTTTTCATCACACTGAGCCTCTCTCTCTTCCCCCCTCTCTTTCTCTCTCTCTCTCTCTCTCTCTCCTTCTCCCATTCTCTCTCACACTCTTCCTCTCCCTCACTCTCTCTTTCTCCCTCTCCCTCCTCTCTCCCATTCTCTCACTCTCTCTGTCCCTCTCCCACCCACCCCCCATCTCTCTCTCTGTGTCTCTGTGGATTTTCGGATAAGTAAGGCTCGCTCGGTGTGCCTGTCGCGCCGCGCCCCTGCCCTGCCTGTTCTCCTCAGCGCCGGCAGTGAGTTACTGCCCGTCTTCCCCCCGCCTCGCCCGGCTTGTAAATCTCCAACAATGGAGCTCAGATGAGCCGTAAAGAGAGCGAGGATGTCCTGGGACCGGCCCGCTCTCTTTCCTCTTTCCTTCCTGCGTGGCGGAGTAGCGGGTCCTGCCTTTATTGCGCTTACTATTATTATTAGAAGTTAACGACAGATTTGGGAAAGCGTCCACTGCCCACCAGATTGGCTTTATCACGGCTTCTATTGTGGCAAATGTTGTTGTTTAAATGACCTGGGATCTGGGAAAGGGTACTTTAAAAAAAAAAAATGTAATCGCTTACTAAAACAGGGGAAGTGGGAGGAATTTCTTTGGGGGGTCTTTAAGGAATAACACATAGGGATTAGTGGGTTTGTTTTTTCTTCCGTAGGACAGCCACAGTTGAGCTGTTATAGTTTGGCTATCAAACCCGGGAACAGCAGCCAAAATTGTGTATGTGTTTTTAGCAAGAGGAGCGTAATATTAGGCACAAGTATAGATCCCAGCTGAAGAGCTCATCCAAGTGAAATTGCCTGGAACTCTAAACACATGACAAGTGGAATTTAGTGTGATCTTAACCCTGGCACTCGTCAGGGGTAAAAACGGAACACAAGCCCACTTCTGAATTAAACTTGTTCAGATTAAATTTAATACTTGAGTTGAATGCATTACTTTCAACTTAGAAGCGATTTATTGGATCAGGTTGCCAACTCCTGTAAAATCACATTAAATGAAAAGCAAACATTCCCCCCTCCACCCCTCCTCAGCCTGTATAATCAGCTTGGCATTTCAGAAGGCATTCGTTCTCGTATAATTCACAAGCACATGTTGCTCCAAAACTTGCAAAATGAGCAAAATTTGGAAAGTGGGATGGTATGTGGAGATATAAGGCTGCCTTTGTCTCAGGCCTTTTTTTGACACGGGAGTGATGGCTTTGGTGTACAGCTCTGACATGAACATTAATCACATCCTCATTTTGTTCAAGCA
The DNA here is from genome assembly GCA_029718625.1 of Synaphobranchus kaupii. NCBI lineage: Eukaryota > Metazoa > Chordata > Actinopteri > Anguilliformes > Synaphobranchidae > Synaphobranchus > Synaphobranchus kaupii. The sequence goes on from CM056387.1 coordinate 36,439,148, forward strand.
AATTCTGTCACACTACTATCAGCCGGATTTTGTCGTACTTCTCGGTACGCGCTTACCAGGTGAACTGGGTTGGCTCTACCTCAGTGTCACACTGCTGTTTTGGATGGGTGTGCCCCTGGGATTAGTGCTTGGTCCCATCCTGTTTTCCCTCCCTGCCTCACTCCTTCCTGGTTTTCTTACTTATTGGTGTGGTTTTCTCCTCATTACTATTTGTTCTGACAAACAAATCTTTTCACGTTTCATGCAATGCCTCTTAGTTGCGAACTGAAGCTTGATAGCCAATCAGTTTATACAACTCTAACCCTGGTCCAGGCAGTACATGATGGTTTTTGCTGTTTACTCAGCACCTAAGTGATCAACTAAAATGTTGACTATACAGATACCTCACCTTGCTTTTTGTGTCTGAAAATAAAAAAAACTTTATTCCCTGTTGCTTACCATTTTCAGTTAAGAACCATAGCACTGGACTAACAATCTGTAAGAATGTGAGAGTCTGTGGTATGCTGCCATCTTTGTTACTATCAGCAGCAGGACTGGGTTCAGCTTTGTTAGGTGACAGCTTGTCCTTTCTGTAGAATCAGGGTACATCCTGGTCCCTGACTCAGCCCGGAGTAAAGCAGGGGGCGGGGAGGGTGTGTCAGTGATTTTAGGGGGGCTGTGAGGAACTAGGCTTTCCGCCGAAGAGGGGAAAGAGACTTAAGGTATTGCACCCACAGCACATCTGGGGAGCCCAGAACAACGGCCGTGTTTCGCAACCCCTTCCGCCACCACTTCCACCGCCGTGGTGGTTGTGGGATGGGCCAGAGAGAGAGAGAGAGAGACCTTCGTGGCCGCCATACGACTGTGGCGCAATGCAGGTCGTCACGGCTACAGTAGGGCCCTCCATTGTTGCACCCTCGCCATCGTCCCGTTGTTGAGGCCTACAGAGGCCTCTGACACCTGCTTCTGCTTCAGTGTGGAAGGGCTGATGGGAAAAGTACAGAACTGTAGTGTTGCCATGGTGAATCACTGTTTTGTCCGATGACTAAGGGCTTGCGTGTTATTTTTCAAGTCAGAAATCACTTAAGATTGAATATATTAGATAGGTGTTAGAAAGAACGTCATCATTGTTTTTTTGTTTACTGTTGTGTAATATAACTTCAACCTTAATATTCAACCTTTTTTGTTTATGTTAGTGTAATATTCATCAAGTTTAATGGCCTGCGCACAATCAACTGTATGTGTGTGCTTGTTTGTTTGTTTGTTTATGTGTGTGTGTGTGTGTGTGTGTGTGTGTGCATGTATGTGTGTGTGTGTATGTCTATATATGTGTGTGTATGTATGTGTGTCTGTGTGTGTGTGTGTGTGTGTGTATGTCTATATATGTGTGTGTGTGTGTGTGTGTGTGTGTGTCTATATATATGTGTGTGTGTGTGTGTGTGTGTGTGTGTCTATATATGTGTGTATGTGTATGTATGTATGTATGTATGCATGTGTGTGTATGTCTATATATGTGTGTATGTGTATGTATGTATGTATGTATTCATGTGTGTGTGTGTGTGTGTGTGTGTGTGTGTGTATGTCTATATATGTGTGTGTGTGTGTGTGTGTGTGTGTGTCTATATATATGTGTGTTTGTGTGTGTGTATGTCTATATATATATATATGTGTGTGTGTGTGTGTGTGTGTGTGTGTATGTGTGTGTGTGTGTGACACAGCACACTCCCCCTCGTGACACAGCACTTCCCAGCCCAGTGTCCAGATATGTTCGGCCCTTCCCTCTCCTCCCCTCTGGGCCGGCCGGGGCCCCAGACAACGGCTCTCCTTGTTCCCGCACGTTTTCGGGAATCCCAGCATTCCTGGAAATGATGGCAGGCCCGGAGCGGTGAGATCATTCCCCTCTCTCTCACATTTCCTCCGCCCCGGCCCGGGGGTTTGGCAGCCTGCAGCCTCACAATGGGGCCTTTCTCTGCGAGCGAGCGCAGACAGACAGACGGACGGACGGGTCAGCGCTCGGAGTACCGAGGGTTATTTGCGGCGCCGCTGACCCTCCTGACCGCACGTCCATGACCCGACCTTTCTGGCCGTCCCCAGAGCAGACCTGCGGTCGTGAGAGGTCGGTCGGGGCCCGGAGAGACCAGACCGCCGCTGCAGTCCGAGTCTGGAGCTTCTCGTCTGGAGCTGCGCGTCTGCGGCTGCGCGTCTGGAGCTGCGCGTCTGGGGCTGCGACGTACCGCATGCGCATGCAGCAGGCCTGCATTCAGGCAGCATCTGTCCTTCACTTTCACTCGTGATTAAATGCAACTGCTTGATTTCTCTATGCAAGTACATTTCGCCATTTCGTTTTCCAAACCGTGTTTTAGAAATAATAAAAGCTGAAGCTTGCTTTTTATTTACATGTATTTTATTTGTGTGTGTGTGTGTGTGTGTGTGTGTGTGTGTGTGTGTGTGTGTGTGTGTGTGTGTGTGTGTGTGTGTGTGTGTGTGTGTGTGTGTGTGTGTGTGTGTGTGTGTGTTTGTGTGTGCGCATATATATGCGTGTGCATAAGTGATGTGAACAGATTGTCAAGTCATAAATGTGTGGTAATGTTGTTTTCTTCATAAGTCTCCAGATAAAAAAAAGGGGTCATTACTGATACAGGGATTTTGTACCCCCCGCTTATAAAAAGGGGGTAATGAAAGGCCCGAGGTTCTCTTATTATGTCTCAGGCCCATTCTTTAATGGGTTTCAGTTCTACCTGACCGCTTGCTTTGTCTGGCCACCCTCAGTGACCACTGGACAATGCCGTGCGAGTTCAGAACAGGAAGTGGCTCACTTTTAGTGAAAGGTGATTTTTCCCATCAGCGTCACTGCAAGTAAGATTCTCAGCAGTCCTCTTTTTTTACTGAGTGTGTGTCTGTATGTGTGCGTGTGTGTGCGCGCGTGTGTGTATGTGTGCGTGCGTGCGTGCGTGCGTGAGTGTGTGTGTGTGAGTGTGTGCGCGGCTATGCGCGTGTGTATGTGCGCGCGCGTGTGTGTGTGTGTGTGTGTGTGTGTGTGTGCTCGTGTGTGTGTATGTGCATACGTGCATGTGTGCGTGCGCGCGCGTGTGTATGTGTGTGTGTGAGAGAAGGGGAACTTAACAAGGAATAGTTGTGTTTATAAGGTCAGTGTGCTTCTTGAACTATGACGGAGGGTGGAGGGGGCACAACGTACGTAGCTGGTGCCATTGCAAGGAATTATGGGTGGGAAGTTCCCCTGACTGGCCTGCTGCTGTTTCTCTATGGAAAATCCCGGTGCACAGGGCCATTGGGAAAGAGCTCTTCACGGCCAGGTGCTTTTCTTAAAAAAGATTATTAAGAAAGAAAGAAATAATACGGCACTGTAATCCGCCCACGGTGTAAATGATCCGGTGTGAATTCTTCCTCAGAGACACCGGGAGTGACTACCCACGGCTCTGAACTCTAAAATCAGAGAATAGTGTTTGTATTTAATGTCCTCTGTACAGGCTTACTATGGAGGCCACTACTTGCATAAACATTCATAAATGCCTATGTCAACGACTGCAAATTGGCATATGGTGTGTTACGTCACCACTGATGCAGCAAGTGACATTGCCATTTATGAATGTCTGTGTTGTGCTTATTAAGGTGGTATGTACAGTGCCCTCCACAATTATTGGCACCCCTGGTAAAGATGAGTAAAAAGGGATATAAAAAAAATTCACCGTTTGGTGAATTAGCTTAATGTCACACTGAAAAAATTAGAAGAATCCAACCTTTCATTGAGAAAAAAATCCCTCATCAAGAAATTATTATTTTTAACAAAACCATGTGTGCCACAATTATTGGCACCCCTGCATTTAATACTTTGTACAACCTCCCTTTGCCAATAAAAGAGCACTGAGTCTTCTCCCGTAACATCTAATAAGGTTGGAGAATACAGAGCAAGGAATCTGAGACCATTCCTCTTTACAGAATACTTTATGTATAAAGTAGTTGTGTGACTCTTATGAACTACAACTCATTGAAAATGTTGCACTCATAATTTGCCAATCATTATGACTCTTGATTTGTACTAGGACTTGGACTTGCTCTGTGTACTTTTGTAAGTATCATCATGCATGTATTTGTAATATATCGCCATTGAACCTTGACATGCAGAATCTCCATATACCCTTTAAGGTACACTGCAGAAAAACTGTCTTAACAGGTGTTTTAGTCTTGTAATGAGACTTAAAATCTCATTTTTTCTCTCATGTAGAAAATATGACCGTGTTTTAAGTTACCGTTTGCTTGACAAGTTAAATTGTATTATCCCATTGGCAAATCTTCAAGTGGGTCAAACTGTCTCACCTCAGTTGCAACAGAGATAAGCTTTGAAGTCTAAATATAAGACTAAAATACTTGTTGAGATTGGCTTATTTTTTTGGGTCTTGCAGTGTAGGTTTTCTGTTCTATTGCCCTTCACCAACGTCATCATTTCTCCTACGACTTCACATGAAATAAAACCTCCTGTTATAAAAGCTAATTGACAGTAATGTGAATGAGAATGTTCCCCACGGCAGAACGGAGCGTTGGTTGTTGCTTACAGGGACGACCCTGTCTTCTCATCCTGGCTGCAAGGATGAGAGACGTTGATTAACGGCCCCGTCCTGTCTCCAGTGCGTAAGATGCTTGATTGCTAACGGCCCCGTCCTGTCTCCAGTGCGTAAGATGCTTGATTGCTAACGGCCCCGTCTTGTCTCCAGTGCGTAAGACGCTCGTTGGACGTAGCACGAGTGGTAGCGCTCCCGCTACATTACCTCCGCGTGCGTGTGTCGGCTGGGGGAGTGAGTCACAGAGGCAATAAAAAGCCGGCTAAAATCGGAGCGTAATTACTCAAAAGCAGCCCCTGAAGAGCTTGTTAACATTCGAACCCTGTGTTTGTTTCATTTTGGCCTGCGTCACGTTCGCGCGGTTTTGTTAACCCCCGATTATATATACCCCATGCAGGAGCTGGGAACGGGACAAGCGTCAAGCGAGCTCGTGTTTACTCAGCCGGCCTGGTTCCTGCTTTTATTTTATTTATTTATTTTTTTTCCCCACACTTAATTATTCAACTTGAGATCCAGCGTTTTTTCCACGCATTGAGAAACAATTTCCCCTCCGACGAGGAAACATCCTGTTTGCTTGCGTTTGTCCACAGAGGAGGCGGACGACGGGCCTTGCTCACAGCCGGCTGCTTTTGTTAATTTTTTTAATTTTTTAATTTTTTTTTAGTTTTCACTTGAGCGAAGTTGGGGTTAATGGACATGCAGAGGGGTCCTCTGGCTGGTTATGCAAATCGGGGGTCGTTTGAGGGGGAGATGCGCTTTCTTGCGGTCGAACGGATCTTTTC
>CM056387.1:36444985-36472426 GCA_029718625.1 Synaphobranchus kaupii
GTTTGTTATTTCAGGTAGCTGGCCCACATTTTGTTTATGTTTGGCCCGTTTCTGCTTATATTCAATATTGAGAATTTCACTCTCTTCCCACTGCACGGGAAACGAAGAATTAAAACTTATGAGCTCCTGTCTGTGGTTCCGGCTGCTCCATTGATCAAGCCAGAGATGAACCTTCTTAGGCCTGACCTGACTGCCTGTTTACCAATAAAGGTCAGTCAATAAGCATTGATTTCACAGGTAGAAAAGGCCAGAAAAATCCCATCCATAAATTTGACAATATCAGTAGTTGAAATTTTCAGTTTTGCACGTGTTTAGGTTGCCAGCAGCTCACTCAATAGCTAATCCATTAATTTATTATAGAAATAGGGTTTCACAGAAATAAGACTTGATATGCGCTCATTTTTACAGTGGTAATAAAAAGAACAAGATACAACTTAAAAGAATAAAGTAATAGAATACAATAGAATAGAATAACTTTTATTTTCCCGCTAGGGAACTTCAGTTGTAGCCCCAGCAACAACAAAAAAGATATAGACAGTGGGGCAGATCCACGACACACAAACATATCAAACAAAGACATTCAATATCATCATTGCATTAATCAAACTAATAAAGTGAATTAAAGTGTAATAGCCTACAGCCAAACGTCATGATTAAAAATAGCCCCCGCTGTCCAGAGATGTCCAGTGTTATCAAGCAGTCCAACACACAAACTCCGCCTTCACGACTTTCCTCCACACACTCAGTGCTGCGGTCTCTGTACACTGTCAAAACGGAGGACCAAACTGCGTCAGCCTTCCCACTCCCCCGCATTATCTTCTCCCTCCCCTTCCTTGGTGGCCTTTTTGAAGATTGCCTGCAGTCCCAGATCAGTCCCGAGTCCTGACATCTTCAACTCCGGTGAAGAACGATGGTAAACTTTGTAGCTGCAGATCCAACGGACATTCCCGAGCATATGTTGTGAATGCGTCTCCATGGTGACGACCACAAACAAAATTATCCCGAATATACAATCCGTTAATATTATTAAAACGAGCAGCATGTATGCCCTGAAACAATCTCCAGCCCGCTTCCCCGTCCCACAACAGACACACAGCGCATGAAAAAAACAAAAGACAAAAGCCAGACACAACAAAATACATTCAAATTGACAAACACAAACACGAGAGACAGCTGGACTACATGTCGCCATTACAGCGCCACGTGAATCTCCACACAGTAACACAGGGGTATCAGGATAATTTTTTTCAGAAAAAATATTTTTTTATTTATTTATTTATTTTTGTTCAGAAATGTACAAAACCGCTGTCCTCCGTCGATGGCGGCCACAGGCTTCCTGCATCTCAGCGATCGTTACCTTCAGGGTAATTATGGTGCTTGTAGTGAAGTGTTTAGATTAAAATGAGCTTGCGTTCATGCTCCCTAAGCCAAGGTCTCGTTGCAGTTGTCAGAGGAAAGAGTTTTTAGTCTGGTTCTGCCTCAGGGTGAGAGGTCATGGAAAATGCGCACGGTGAAAAGGACATGTTTGACACAAGGTTATGATCTCGTTTCTCGCCGTACGTACTCGAATGATTGCTGTTTATCGCCCCTCATTGTCAGGCATCTCCCTTCCTGCGCTGCACACGGACACGATTCTGCAATCGAGATTTATTTTATTGTGCCCAAGGGGAAATTTGTCTTGGACACAATGCCGACGCGTAAACGCAATACGCGTCACCTGCGCCTTGTGCACAAACAAACACTGCACCTGCCTCTGTCGTACAAAGGCCTTTTTTCATCAAATCACGTTAATTTCATACGCGCAGTATTTTGCACAAGGTCCCGTGCAGTCCCCTGCCTACTGTTGTTAAGGAGATTGATTGACAGGAGGATAAAGGAGTGCCTGTTCTTGTTCATCGTACAAACGGCGGGATGGGAAGAGAGCGTTCCCGCCGGAACGCCGCAGTGTGGCGGGGAATGTAATGTAATTGGCGCTCGGGCGGTCTGCCTGGCGTGTCTCTGTCAGTCAGACCGCTCAGATCGCCACAGCCCGATTCTATATGTCAGCTGTGGCACTGTGTGGAGAGAGGGAGGGAGAGAGAGAGAGGGAAGAACAAGAGGGAGAGAGAAGGAGAGGGAGAGGGAGGGAGGGAGGGAGGGAGGGAGGGAGGGAGGGAGGGAGAGCTATACAAACAGCTCCTCAGAAAGAAAAAACAGCAATATATGTCCAAAGAAATCGACAAAATTGAAAACGCAATTAATCAAAACACATTTTGGGATTTGTGGAAAAAACTAAATTTGTCAAACACTAGGGAAAAATTGACAATACAGAATGGCAATATCTGGAAAAACCACTTTAAAGAACTTTATCAAAAACTTGAAAATGAATCATTTAATTCCAATCAGACCTCAATATACGAACAACTAAAAGACTTAGAAATAACTATTAAGGACAATCAAAACCATTTAGACACCTTAATTACTCTGCAGGAGTTGAAAAGCAAACTACAGACCCTGAAGGCCAGAAAAGCATGTGGGCCTGATGGTATCTGCTCTGAAATGTTAAAACATGGCAGCTCTAAACTACATGAGGCTATCCTCAAAATGTTTAATTTAACACTTAATACTGGGTGTTTCCCTGAGATCTGGAACCAAGGCTTCATTACCCCTATATTTAAAAGTGGAGATAAATTTGACCCAAACAATTATCGAGGCATCTGTGTGAGCAGTAATCTGGGGAAGGTTTTCTGCAGTATAATTAATGCCCGGATACTGGCCTTCCTTAAGGAACACAATGTCTTGAGTAAGAGTCAGATTGGATTTTTACCAAATCATCGCACCTCTGACCATATTTACACCCTACACACACTCATAAACAGACATGTCCACCAAAAGAACAAAGGAAAAATATTTGCATGTTTTGTTGATTTCAAAAAAGCATTTGATTCAATTTGGCACGATGGACTATTTTTAAAAATCTTACAAAGTGGTGTAGGGGGTAAAGTCTATGACATCATAAAATCGATGTACACAGAGAATAAGTGCAGTACCAGAATTGGAAATAAAAGAACTGAATTCTTCACTCAGGGGCGTGGAGTGAGACAGGGCTGCAGTCTGAGTCCAACACTCTTCAACATTTACATTAATGAATTGGCTTTACAGTTGGAACAGTCTGCTGCTCCTGGACTCACTCTCCACGATAAAGAAATTAAATTCTTACTCTATGCGGATGACCTGGTTCTGCTGTCACCCACAGAACAGGGGTTACAGCAGAGCCTGTCATACCTAGAGAAATTCTGTCAGACCTGGGCACTGACAGTAAATCTGGAAAAAACCAGAGTTATGGTCTTCCAGAAAAAATCCAGATCACAGGGAAACAGGTACCAATTTACCCTAGGAACCCACACCCTGGAGCACACCACCAACTACACTTACCTGGGGCTGGTGATTAGTGCTTCAGGGAATTTTGAAATGGCAATAAATGCATTACGGGACAAAGCACGCAGGGCCTACTATGCAATTAAGAAAACTATTTCCAAATTCAATCCCCCTATAAAGATCTGGCTAAAAATATTTGACTGCATTATCCAGCCCATTCTCCTTTATGGGAGTGAAATATGGGGCCCTCTATTGCACAACAAAAACAAAAAATGGGATAAAAATCAAATTGAGAAATTTCACCTCGAGTTCTGCAAAACTGCACTACATGTCCACAGAAATGCCCCAAATAATGCGCGCAGGGCCGAATTAGGCCGCTTCCCCCTCTTGCTACCAATTGAAAAAAGAGCACTCAAATTCTGGGTTCATCTGAATCAGGCTGACCCACACTGCTACCAGCACAAGGCACTGAAAAGCAACCAGCTCTACCCAGAGAGGGACCCCCTCGGACAACTGGCCATGAATAAACAATTTGAAGAAAACGCAACAACCACAGCATTAAAACAATTTGACAAGATCAACAAAAATCTGTACATTGACAATTGGCATGAAGAAATTAAATTAAACAATAAATTGGAAATTTACCGCACTCTAGGTCGAAATGACTCCCTGTCTGATTACCTGACACGAGTTAAAAACCCAAAACAAAGACACACATTAACAATGTACAGACTCAGTGACCACAGCCTTGCTATTGAAACTGGTCGCCACAAAAAGACCTGGCTGCCAAAAGAGAACAGGCTGTGTGCTCACTGCAACCTGGCAGAGGTAGAGACAGAGGCCCACTTTTTACTCTACTGCCCCAAGTACCTCTCAATTCGAAGCCAATATTTTTCCAAATTCAATGCGCAAATTCACCAATTTGAATACCAATCAGAATCAAATAAATTAAAAGTAGTTCTGGGAGAAGAGGATGCCACAATAGAAATGGCAGCTCATTACGTCTCTGCCTGCCATCATTTAAGAGAGGGTGTGGACTAATGTATAAATTAACTAATCTATTACTAATCTACTAGTCACCTATGTTCTTTTGAATACTGCCAGGGTTTATATGTAATATGTATTACATTATAGTACTAAATGTCTTTTGACCTGGGATTATGTGTATTAGCGGGGGGGGGGGGTTGTTGTTGTTCATGTTTTTGTTTTGTTTTTTTGTCATTTATGTATCAATGCTTGTGCAACACAAGTTTACTTGTCATGCAAATAAAGCACATTTGAATTGAATTGAATAGAGAGAGAGAGAGAGAGAGAGAGAGAGAGAGAGAGAGAGAGAGAGGTAGGGTGGGAGGGACGGAGGACGAGAGAGAGGGAAGAACAAGAGGGAGAGAGAAGGAGAGGGAGAGGGAGGGAGGGAGGGAGGGAGGGAGGGAGAGAGAGAGAGAGAGAGAGAGAGAGAGAGAGAGAGAGAGAGAGAGAGGTAGGGTGGGAGGGACGGAGGACGAGAGAGAGGGAAGAACAAGAGGGAGAGAGAAGGAGAGGGAGAAGGAGGGAGGGAGGGAGGGAGAGATAGAGAAGGAGTGGGAGAAGGACGGAGGGAGGGTGTGAGAGTGAGAGAGAGTCTGAGCCAAACCGGGCCAGACCAGGTCAGGGCCATCAGTATAAAATAACTGCTCACTAAAAACCAAAGAAAAGCAGTTTGGCTTCTGGTCTCTGGACTAGCGGTAAACCCGGTCCTTGTTCCTGTCCTCGGTCTTCGCCAGCTAGGGGGCCGGGGGGGGGGGGGTGTCTCTTCCCACGTCTGGCCCTTCGGACATGGCAGGGTTCGGCGGGGGACTGGAACCAACGACCTCTCTGATCCCCGAGCGCTGTGAGACTTAGACACTCCTACAACCACCCCCCCCCCCACACACACACACACACACACACACACACACACACACCCGGCATACCAGCAATGCCACATGTCCATGTGTAATTACTCAGACTGCTGAGGCTAAAACGGTCAGTGCATCACTTGCAATAATTGCCCCGGCGTTGGCATGGCAATGTCAAATGGGGGGCTGTGGGGGGGGGGGGGGTAGGGTGAAAGGGTGACCACGGTCACAGACCCCAGCCCCATCCCCCAACTCCGTGACCATGGTCACAGACCCCAGCCCCATCCCCCAACTCCCCACCATGCTGTTACCCCAATAATCAGCACTGACAATCCCAAAGCGGAGGTGAGGTAGCGCACGTTCCGCTCCACGTCCAGTCCCAGCATGCCTTGGGATCGGTCCTCCTTCCAGAAGCTTCTCACGGTGTGAACTCTCCGCTCCTTCCTTTGAAAACTCGGACAGGCGGGAGTTTTTTTTTCGAAAGCTCTTAGAGAGTTTCCCAGAAATAAGCCAGTAATAAACGCGTCCTCAGCCGAAGGTGGCTCCTCTCCCCGAGCCACACCCCCCCCCCTCCCCCACCTCCCCCACCTCCCCCCCCGCTGTCCGCCCCCAGGGCTTCTCCTCCACGACCACGAGGCAGAGCCTGAGAGCGCGACCGAGCGCCAGCGTCTAATTATTTTTTAATCTTAATTATTTTCATCATCTCCACGTTCCCAAATTCGACGGGGCTCCTCCCCCCGGGGGGCGGGCCCAAGATGCCCTATTCCACCCTCAGAGTACACATAGTTATTTATGTACTCACTCCTTTATTCAACCCTCTTTTTTTATTCTTTCATTCTTAGGGGCAGTGTGTTAACTGGGATTGCATACATTTTTTATTTTATTTTTTACATATTTTCCCCCCTCCTGTTATATCCAAAACCCAAAATTAGGAGAAATCTTCAATCGAAGCGAATCGCACAATATGTACCGACTGCCGGAAAAAAAAAAACCTTTACGCAACAGTTCATTTTGGGCTGTCTTGGCAAATTAAAGTCTTGATTATACTTTTTTTTTAAATTGTAGTTTTTTTTTCTCTCTCTCCTTTCATTTGTATTTGTATTTAAAGGGGGGGGGGGGGCGCTACAATTGTTTTCCCCTTTTGTAAAAAGGAAATTTTAAAAAGGAGCTGTGAGATTTGAGTGGCTTGCGTTTGAAGGTCCTCAGGGTAGTGTTTAACAATGAAGCTGTGATTTCCACTGGAGCAGCAGAGAATAAGAGCGGCGTGTTTACAGACCGAGTTCTGCTCTCTTCTGTTCTCCCCTGCCTGCGGCGGAGGAGAGAGGAACAAGGGGGGGGGGTTCAAAACAAACGGAGCAGTCCATAACCCCCTAAGCAAGTGCGAGCACACACTCACACATGCACACACACACACACGCGCACACACACACTGCTGTTTACAACAAGCATGCTTCTACGGTACTCGGTTTCGACAACGACGTTTCATGTTGCGAGAATAGAGGCCGCGCACACTCTGAAATTTGTTCAAAACGTTCTCTCTTTAACGTCCAATATAAATTCTGTCAGCACCAAGAACGGGCATAAAAAAAAAAATCAGCTGCAAAACACGTTAAGTGTTGAAACCTTGTCCTTGTATTTGACGCAGGCTTTCTTTGACTCGATTGGCGTCCAGGGAACAGGTAAATGGTACCTGAGAGAACGGGTTGCGTTTAAGCTTGCCACAGCCTCGACAGGAAGGTTGCGTTGGCGCTCAGACATCTCTGGGCCTTCAGTGGCTCTATCCTCTCAGACAAGCTGATCTGGAGTCCCCCAGGCGCCGCCCCATAATGCAATGCAGTATGTTCAATATGAAAAGATGTGTTTCTGGTAGCAATTACCCCTACAAGCCCAGCCATGGGAGAAGTATAATAGCAACTGTTGAGACTGCTCCTCCTGTGCCGTGCGTTTATAACAACGATACAGTTCCTCTAATTAAGTGTATAGGGACCGCTGTGAAGGAGGAGTGCCACCATAGACGTTCGGTTTGTGCTCACGGATGCAGAGCAGTGATATCCGTGGTGCTTCTGCACAGGCCAGGAGAGCAGCGTGTCTTTCAAGTGATTGTGCTGATGGTGTTTCCGGGAGGAGAGTGTGATGCGACCATTTAAACTGTCCTGTGTTCATTCAGCATTACCGCCGCACTTACTGACTGTCAGCCACACAGACTGAGAGAGTGCAGAGTGTTTGTATCTGTGTGTGTGTGTGTGTGTGTGTGTGTGTGTGTGTGTGCGTGTGTGTGTTAGTGTTTGTATTGTATGTGCGTTTGTTAAGTGTCTGTATTGCGTGTTTGTATTGCGTGTGTGTGTGTGTGTGTGTGTGTGTGCGTGCACGTGTGTGTCTGTCTCTCTTTCTCTCTCTGCACAACTTTTTCTTAATTGGGCCACTAAATCTCAAATAATTCCACATTCCAAATACGGGCTATGTGTGTTTGCGTGTATACGCATATATGCATGCAGTACACACGCTTATAATTCATAATTATCTCTTTCAGGAAGTATAGTTCATCTATAGAATTGTGAGAAAGATAAATGACACAATACCAGTGGCAGGAAAGGAAGGAAATGAACGGCATTGTCTGAAAACCGGTTTATATGCAAATGACCATACATTCCACGCGCGTTTCTGTGTGCGTCATGTGACTGTTCTTCATTCCTTTGTGGACAGGGGTCATGTGACCAAACTTAGACGTGTGAGGGCATGGAACACATCACCAGGTGTCAGGGCTGTATAGCTATGGGTCACATGACCAGCCCTCAATGATGTATAGATATGGGTCACATGACCAGGTCTCAATATTGTATAGCTATGGGTCACATGGCCAGGCCTCAATGATGTATAGATGTGGGTCACATGACCAGGTCTCAATATTGTATAGCTATGGGTCACATGACCAGGTTTCAATATTGTATAGATATGGGTCACATGACCAGGTCTCAATATTGTATAGATATGGGTCACATGACCAGGCCTCAATATTGTATAGCTATGGGTCACATGACCAGGTCTCAATATTGTATAGATATCGGTCACATGACCGTGTCTCTTATCCAGAGCAACTTCCACAGCCTTTTTTTCCACAGAACAGTTGGATATTGGCTGACTATCCATACAGCATTGCTGAAGTAATTCCTAACCATTATGCCATGCTGACCAGGGGTGTGCCATGCAGTGTAATTGCTGGAGGTGTGGTCAGGCCAGGCAGTGATGGTGGCGGCGTTGCATTTTTTGTCCTGCCGGGGTTACGAGGTGTTTCTGCTTTTCGCTCCTAATTTCCCTCAGTGCCACGTTGGCACATATCGCAGCCCCCCCCGGGCGTGCCACCAACCGTTCAGAGACGGGGATGACGGCGTTCTCGCTCCCACGTCAGCGGTATCTGCACCAGAGGGCAAACGGATACCAGTACTGCGACAGAGGCCCTGGCCTCAGACGTTATTGTTCATTCACCAAGTATTTCTCAGCTTGGCAGACTTCCCTGGTTTGTGTGCACTGAATTCATACCTCCAGTCAGAAACGGTGGTAAATCTTCAGGCCTTCGAGTTTAGTGGTTAATGCAGGTGCCTTACGTAGGAATTCTAAACATGATTGAGAGAGAGCAGAGATTTTTTTTTAAATATATATGAAGTGCCAAAGAAATAAATGGAGTACTTTTAAAACTTCTACTTTTATACGAGTCTGTATCAGTTTAGCCATTTTATCGGCCTTAATTCAGCTTGAATAAATAAAAATGAAGTTGAAGCTTTAAGAACAGAGAAAACACACGCGCACACACACACATTTCACAGGAATATAAAACATTGAGACGACCAGATAAGACTGTGGATTTGAAAGCACAGCAGATGTCTGTTCACGCTAAATCAAAGCGCAAAGCGTATTTTTGTGTGAAGCTGATGGCACGTCGCAGGTGACTGACAGGCGTCAGAAAGCTGGATTTCTCTCGGCGGCAGATGGCCGGGTACACGCCGGCATTTGTGGCGGATGATGAGGAGAGCCAAAAGCGTCCCAGAATCCGCGGCTGACAGGGCTGTCGAGCCGCCTCGCCGTACCCCGCTACCACACTCTCCGGAGCGCTATCAGTCTCTGCACCTGACAACTCCCAGAATTCCTCCCATTTTACACAGGGCTCACACAAAGCCCAGATTAGGAGCGAGGATGACACAAAGCCACTTATTTCTCAGGCTACGTCTGTGAATCACCTGCCGCTGGAACTGTGAGGCAGCGCTGAAGCAGGGGGAAGTGTTGGCGTTTGTTTGTTTGTTTGTTTGGTTGGTTGGTGGGGGCTCGTCACTTGAATCACTCCAGTCAGAGTAGAGAGACTGTTCTTCCCCCCCCATCCACCCACACAAAGCCCCCAAAACTGTCCACTGAGTGCCTCGAGTGCGCACGGACACGCTCCACGTCAGGGCCTGTGGCTTTTTCTCCGCTCGTCGCCGTAGTGATTACGGCTGGGATTTTTGGAGAAGTAACTAAAGATAGATGCCTGAGTCACATGACAACTGTGTAACGGAATCAGCCCATGATACTCCTGGAAAGCCAAACGCACATTCCTGCTCCATCCCATCCCTCCATCTCTCTCTCTCTCTCTCTCTCTCTCTCCTCTCTCCCCCTTTCTCTCTCGCTCTCTCTCTCCCCCCATCTCACTCTCTCTCTTCTCCTCTCTCTCTCTCTCTCTCTCTGCACACTGACACACATCTGACACTAGATCTAACAGGCGTGTTGATAACGAGATTGAGGCGATGACCTCATGCACACGAGCTTTGCCACCCCTCATTAGGGCATCATTAAGGGTATAATTAACTGCCCCATAGCCCACAATTACCTCTGTTCTCTGCTGTTTTGCCCTACCCCAAAACCACCAAGAGCGGGGGTGAAAAAACAGACATCGTCACATAAAAGTTTGGAAACACTGGATTACTGTCCTTTATTTTTCTGGCAGAAGGCTCATTTTGGGCCGGTTTCTGCCGTCTCATGCCGCTGAAAGGATCATTGTAATCCCGCGGTCACGGCCTCGCCATCGCTGCTCTTACATCATTTGGACTTGTTTTTCAGCGCTCACGTGTCGGGACGGTCGGAGGAGGGCCCTTCCTGGCGTTCGGTCCAGTCCGGCCCAGACCCCTGCGTGGTGGAACGGAGTGGACTGCTCGTTCCACCCGGGTTCCCCCCTCGTATTTAACAGAAACGTTTATTGTGTTCTGTTGTTGTGGTTTTGGAGGGGGCAGAAAAACGGAATGCCTGCAGGTCGTTCCGGAATGCCGGCTCTCCGGCTGTTCCGGAACACTTCCGGGTCATGTGTGCACTTTGCCCCAGTTCAGGTGACCCCCCACCCTTCCCTCTGTACACACAGTGTGGCAGGGTGCGTCGGTTCCAGTGCCCGCCTTTATTGGGAGAGCGTTGAGCGTGCGCGCCCCGGGCCCTCCCGTGACTCCCGAGCGCCTGACCGCGGCTCGGGTGGTTCTAATTTGCGACCTTGCGGTGCCCCTAAAACCGTAAACATTCAGTAAACGCTCAGGAATCTTAAGAGCTATAAATTAATTGCAGGTTACTCCTACGGTGCTCCCGGTGTGTGTGTGTGTGTGTGCATGCCTGCTGCGTGAGTATGTGTGTGTGTGTGTGTGTGTGTGTGTGTGTGTGTGTTCGTGCACATGCGGGTGTGTGAGTGTGTGCACGTGTGAGTGTGTGTGTGTGTGTGTGTGTGTGTGCATGCCTGCTGCGTGAGTATGTGTGTGTGTGTGTGTGTGTGCATGTAAGTGTGAATGTGTGTGTGTGTGTGTGTGTGTGTGTGTGTGTGTTCGTGCACATGCGGGTGTGTGAGTGTGTGCACGTGTGTGTGTGTGTGTGTGTGTGTGTGTGTGTGTGTGTGTGTGTGAGAGTGTGCGTGTGTGTGTGTGTGTGTGTGCATGCGTGTACGTGTGTGTGTGCATGCCTGCTGCGTGAGTATATGTGTGTGTGTGTGTGTGTGTGTGTGTGCTGTGTGTGTGTTTTCCCTGCCCTCGCTGTCCAGCGGCTCCTTAAACCACCTCTGTTTACACTCAGCCAGAGAAATAAATAATGATATCAGCAGTGATAAAAGGCCCGGCCGTGCACAGGCTTTACTAGACCCACTCCGGCGCCCAGGGCGTAGGGCGGGGCCTCCTATCTGTCAGAGCTGTTTGCTCATTTTATTCAAAGAAAGAAAAATAAAAGCTCTCAGAGGTACTGTGTTTTATGTGGGGCTACTCCCTGGCTGCAGGAGTTATGCCAGGACAGGGGCTGGCCAAAGTGCACAGCTCTGTATCCCCAGTGACATAGAGTCTCTGGAGTTATACTCAGCTTAGCTAGGCCTGAGAGAAAGTGTGATTGTGATTTCAATTTCTCATTCAGTTTATCTCTGGCTTTATTTCACATACTGAGTCCAGTATATCTATGATTATTTAGTACACATACTGAGTCCAGTTTATCTATGATTATATAGTACACATACTGAGTCCAGTATATCTATGATTATTTAGTACACATACTGAGTCCAGTATATCTATGATTATTTAGTACACATACTGAGTCCAGTATATCTATGATTATTTAGTACACATACTGAGTCCAGTATATCTATGATTATTTAGTACACATACTGAGTCCAGTTTATCTATGATTATATAGTACACATACTGAGTCCAGTATATCTATGATTATTTAGTACACATACTGAGTCCAGTTTATTGCTGGCTTTAGTACACATACTGAGTCCAGTATATCTATGATTATTTAGTACACATACTGAGTCCAGTATATCTATGATTATTTAGTACACATACTGAGTCCAGTATATCTATGCTTATTTAGTACACATACTGAGTCCAGTTTATCGCTGGCTTTAGTACACATACTCAGTCCAGTATATCTATGATTATTTAGTACACATACTGAGTCCAGTTTATCTTTATTAATTCAGATTTGAGGGGTAGGTTCCATCTCTCCACAGTGCATTTGTGTCTCTTTTCCTTTGTCTGGTCGAGGGAGTCTGGCTCAGGGTTAGTAGGATGACATCAGAGCATCCATCTTGCTTGATATCTACTGAAGAATCCTGGTTCTACATCGTTCTTGACAAACAGTATGTTTGTGGTTTTACATGGGTGTTAACTATTTGAATCTATGCTTTATGTTATGGTTGTAGGTTGGCATAAGTTAACTTACTTTTACAGCTTTAATGATATTTCACTGACTCGCTGGTCTGGGAATGTTGTTGGCCAAGTCTGGCGCTGTTACTCTCATAATTCAGGTGGATGTACTTATCTTTTCTCTCACTGTAAGTCGCTCTGGATAAGAGCGTCTGCTAAATGACTGCAGTGTAATGTAATGTAACAAAGTGAGGATCCAAAGAGTATCCAATTCCTCATTTTGACAGGACATATTGTATAACAAGTCATTCAAACGGAGCTAAAAGGAAAACAGCAATATTAAACACATTTAAGGCATTATTTGCTTCACAGAAGTGACATTATTCCTATCTTAACGGTTTAACGTCGCTTTTATCTCCAGCTGAAGTGCCAAAAATGGCAGATAATTGCCGGTTAGGAGGGTCTCTAATGGAGTGAAAATGAAAACCTGAAAAGACCGACTAACGTCCGTCTCTCAGATAAACAATTAAGCTGCTGTTTGAGAGCTAAATTACAGGTTGGATCGGTCTTGAAGATCAAGATAAATGTCAGTATAAAAGTTCAGAATCAAAAGTAAACTAGTTGGAGAAAAAGTGTGTGTGCGTGCGTGGGAGGGCAATATTGTCTGACTTAAGTTCCATACAGGTGTGTAATACCGGTTTTAGTTGGAATTTGAGGAAATTGTCATGTTATAAAATCATACAGCTTTGCTTTCTTAAATGTCTGCAGCATGACAGCAGAGGGGCTCAAATCAAAAGGACTCCAGCTAATCAAACATGACGGGTTTACAGCAAGTCTCAGCTGTGCTTAAGTAAGACTTTATTTAAACATATTTAAGTTAACGTTAACATTTTCGGCACAATTAGTGCAAAAAGTGAGTCTTAGCTGTGCAAAAGTGAGTCAGCTGTGCTTAAGTGATTCCCAGCTATACTTAAGGGATTCCCAGTCATGCTTAAGTCAGCCCCAGCGTTCCTAAGTAAGCCTCAGTTGTGCCTAAGTGGGTCTGGGCTTCGCTTTAGCAAGCCTCAGTCGTGAGAATTAAAACGCTGCCGCCACGCTGCTCTGTGCTTGTGCTGAAAACAAGCTCCTGTTCGCAGGGTCAGGTTAACGCCTGCGGTTTGGACAGGGGACAACACACTCCGAGCGCTCGCTGCCGCACACAAAATGTGTAACATGTTGAACAGGAAATACCGGGGCCAAGGAATTCAGCTGACATCAACTGAAATGCAGAACCTTCCAGATAAGCCATTGCGAGAGGGTATGTGAGGTTGCACAACTCGCCCGGCGTCCTTTCACAACCTCGTACTTTTAAAAGGGCGGCAGGAAGGTGCGGTGATTCGGCCCCTCCCTCCAACCCCCCCCGTCAGGCCGTTACCGCGGGGCGACCGTTTCCGCGGGGCACCCTCGTTCACCCCAGTTGGCCCTGACGGGAGGTGCTGTCGTGCCTCTCTGCACTTAAGCACTCCAAACATCTGGTAGCAGTACAGAGAGAGAGGGAGAGAGAAGGAGAGAGAAGGAGAGCGGGTTGGGTGGGGAGGGAGAGAGAAAGAGAGACAGAGAGAAAGAGAGAGGGTGGGGGAGAGAGAAGTAGAGAGTGGGGGAGAGAGAGGGAGAGAGAGAGAGAGAGGCGAGAGAGTGGGGAGAGAGAAGCGAGAGAGGAGAGAGGAGATAGAAAGAGAGAGACAGAGAGAGCTGAGCTCACAGCTGCACCAGCCTACATCAAAGGGAAACGTGGCTGTGTTCCGTGACCTCCCGCGCTGAAACGCTCTGGCTTTACACGCACCAGGCCCTGGCTGCTCAGCGGGACGGCCGGGCCGTGGCGTGCAACTGCGCAGTTACCGCCGCCCGTCCGCCGCCGCAACAGATCTCTGCTCTCGTTACCACGGAGACACCTGGGCTGGCCCGAGAGACTGGGCAGGTGGATCTGAGGGGGCGGGATGGGGAGGGTGGGCTGGGTTGTGGCGGTAAAGAAGAATAGGTGGGTGGCGGTTGGCAGTAAAGCTGGGTCCTACTGATGGTGCCTGCGTTCACAGCAGGAGCCGTAAAATACCGCCACCTGTTTCACTCACGCAAATGCACGCACACGCACACAGACCCCTCTCAATGCACCCCTATTGAGGCTGGCTCTCCAAAAAACATCCAGTGATAAACCCTCTGTTATTGATCTGTTTATCAAATGTTTCATGTTTCTTGCCATGCTTTGGCAATACAAATGCAAATTTTGTCATGCCAATAAAGCACTTTGAATTTGAATTTGATAAAACCCTCTCTGATAGAGTGGAGTTAAATCTGCTCTGGTGCAGTAGAGTTAAACCTGCTCTGGTGCAGTAGAGTTAAACCTGCTCTGGGGCAGTAGAGTTAAACCTGCTCTGGTAGAGTAGAGTTCAACCTGCTCTGGTAGAGTAGAGTTAAACTTGCTTTGTTAGTGTAGAATTAGAGTAGAATTAAACCTGCTCTAATAGAATTGAGTGTGCTCTAATAGAGTAGGATTGACTGAGAGCGAGTGCATTTAATTACTCTTGGACTCGTATTAGCCTATGTTAGATTAATTTAACACTGAACACTTTCCTTTTGAACTCCCAGAAAGCCCCATTGCCACCCCATAATGCACCCTGCTCTAGGATGAGGGCACAGCTGGTCATCTGTGTCCGTGACTCCAGCAGCAGGAACGCGGCGTCCGTTCCTGCGTACAGGAAGTCGTGTGTTTGCGGCGTTGCTTGTGTTCTGCGGGCGAATGCAGAACCCTGTGTGTAGTCTGTACGCGGTGTTCCGTGTGTCTGAGCGCTTGAAAGGCTCTCGGAATCTCTGATTGTGAACAGAGAATACAGCTGACGGTTGCTGCGGAAACGAGAAACGGCGCTGAGGTTCAGAGAGAGAGAGAGAGAGAGAGAGAGGGAGGGAGGGAGGTGGGGGTATGATTTTGGGATACTTCCTCATCCCCTGAGCCCCGGAAGCTGTGCCACCCCCACCATCCGTCACCCCCCCCCCCCCCTCACATTTCTACTTAAGAAAAGGGCGAGTGACTGACCTTCAAAATCCCCATCATTGCGAGCAATTATCACTGATACCTCTTCTGCCTCCCTCTCTCTCTCTCCCTCCCTGCCTCCCTCCCTCCTCGCAATGGGAAAATATTTGGATGCTTTCGCACGGATGGATTAGCAGGGACTTTTGTGCAAGCACTCAGACTTCATTTGTGCAGCATGTCGCCTAATTAGATTAATTCATCAAGGTTAATTAGTCTCGGAGGCCACGTCCGAGTGATCAGGACAAGCGGCGGAGGCGTTCAGCTGTCTCCTGCGCTTGAGTGACACGAGGAGTCGCTGGGCTAGAGAGAGAAGGAAGAGATGGAGAGAAATAAAGAGAGTGCGGAGAGAGAAATTTGGCAGCACAATTTGTAGCTACCTGTCACAGCCTGAGAGACCGTAGTGACCCCTGATAAAACTTATTTTTATTATAGTTTCTTCTATATATTTAGTGTTTTTTTTTTTTCGTCTTTGCTCCATCATTTTTGTTAATATTGTTGCTTATGCATTGTTTAATATGTCATGCCAATAAACATTTTAAATTTGAGAGAATGGGATAAAGGAGAGAACCACTGTTCACAGATTGGAGGTTTAGAGACAGACAGACAGCCGACATCGGGTTCAGTGTCAGCCCAAACTTGAATTTGATTTTGTAGCTTTTAGTGATGCAAGTCTTTTTCCTGGTTTTTCTGGGAAACATGTGAGGGTAGATCTTGGGTTTTGGGGGCTGCAGAGTGAATCTTGGATTGGCTGAGTTGAGGGTGACCCAGTGAGGCCATTGTGCTCATTTAAATAGTCCTACATCAGCGATCCCCAACCCTGTTCCTGTAGGGTTTCACTCCAACCCTAATAAAGCCTTCCTCATTCAATAGCTAGAGATCTACCGTCCTGTAGGTTTTCACTCCAGTCCTAACAAAGCACACCTCATTCAACAGCTAGAGATCTACCGTCCTGTAGGTTTTCACTCAAACCCTAACAAAGCACACCTCATTCAACAGCTAGAGATCTACCATCCTGTAGGTTTTCACTCCAACCCTAACAAAGCACACCTCATTCAACAGCTAGAGATCTACCATCCTGTAGGCTTTCACTCCAACCCTAATAAAGCACACCTCATTCAACAGCTAGAGATCTACCGTCCTGTAGGCTTTCACTCCAACCCTAATAAAGCACACCTCATTCAACAGCTAGAGATCTACCGTCCTGTAGGCTTTCACTCCAACCCTAATAAAGCACACCTCATTCAACAGCTAGAGATCTACCGTCCTGTAGGTTCTCACTCCAACCCTAACAAAGCACACCTCATTCAACAGCTAGAGATCTACCGTCCTGTAGGCTTTCACTCCAACCCTAACAAAGCACACCTCATTCAACAGCTAGAGATCTACCGTCCTGTAGGCTTTCACTCCAACCCTAATAATGCCTTCCTCATTCAACAGCTAGAGATCTCACAGAGCTGCTAATTAGTAGAATCAGGTTTGCCAAATTAGGGTTGAAATGAAAAACCTACAGGACTGTAGATCACCAGGAACAGGGTTGGGGACCACACGGACATTTTAGGCCACACTGAAATAGATCAAGGCCACTGGACTATGGGCCCAGCATTATAATTGCTATATAATTGTTTGCCAAAAAGTCCATAAACATAAAAGTGCCCCAGTAATCCTCAGTGATGGCATTCTCTATACAAATATAAACAAGTCAGTTAATCGTATTGTGAGAACAGGGGTTGTGTTCCAAGATACTTTCCCATAATGCCGTGTGCACATTTGGCTGTATAATACCTCACCACACACCTGCACATCTTAGACAGTATACAACCACTTTAAACGACATCGGAGGGAAATAAGGACAACGTTTCCTGGTAGACAGAAGCCATTCAAGCCCAGCCTGTTTTCAGCTGTGGCAGGCATGGGTGAGTATTTAAAAAAGAACGAGTTTTGCAATCAAAAAACAGGAGTGCATCCAACGGTTCGGGCCCAAGGGAAAGGATCAGGATTAATGCACTCAACAGAGACAGGTAATGCAGTTTTATCAGGGTGAGATATAAGCAACGTTAATTATGTTCCTTCAGTGCCAGCCATCTTAGTTCTCCAGTCTCTGCTGTAAGGAACATCACTACTTTACCAAGCTTTTTCTTTTCCTGGGCGGACAGATACTGGCAGTAAAGCCCTGGACTCAGGGGAGATTTAGACTGTGACATAAGCCCTTATTATTCCCATGGGCTGCTATATAGAGCTGCTGTTTATGGAGGGTGTAGATGTGAGAAAATAGGTGTGTTCTCTTCAGGCCCTGCAAGTGTCTTCCACACACACCCGCACCCCTTCCACACACACCCGCTCCCTAACCACACACACCCGCACCCCTTCCACACACACCTGCTCCCTAACCACACACACCCGCACCCCTTCCACACACACCTGCTCCCTAACCACACACACCCGCACCCCTTCCACACACACCTGCTCCCTAACCACACACACCCGCACCCCTTCCACACACACCTGCTCCCTAACCACACACATCCGCACCCCTTCCACACACACCTGCTCCCTAACCACACACACCCGTCCCCCCTTCCACACACACCTGCTCCCTAACCACACACACCCGTCCCCCCTTCCACACACACCTGCTCCCTAACCACACACACCCATCCCCCCTTCCACACACACCTGCTCCCTAACCACACACACCCGCCCCTCTTCCACACACACACCCGTCCCCCCTTCCACACACACCTGCTCCCTAACCACACACACCCGTCCCCCCTTCCACACACACCCGCACCCCTTCCACACACACCCGCCCCTTTTCCACACACACCTGCTCCCTAACCACACACACCCGTCCCCCCTTCCACACACACCTGCTCCCTAACCACACACACCCATCCCCCCTTCCACACACACCTGCTCCCTAACCACACACACCCGCCCCTCTTCCACACACACACCCGTCCCCCCTTCCACACACACCTGCTCCCTAACCACACACACCCGTCCCCCCTTCCACACACACCCGCACCCCTTCCACACACACCCGCCCCTTTTCCACACACACCTGCTCCCTAACCACACACACCCGTCCCCCCTTCCACACACACCTGCTCCCTAACCACACACACAGCCCCCCTTCCACACACACCTGCTCCCTAACCACACACACCCGCCCCTCTTCCACACACACCCGTCCCCCCTTCCACACAAACCTGCTCCCTAACCACACACACCCGCCCCCCTTCCACACAAACCTGCTCCCTAACCACACACACCCGTCCCCCCTTCCACACACACCTGCTCCCTAACCACACACACCCGCCCCTCTTCCACACACACCTGCTCCCTAACCACACACACCCGTCCCCCCTTCCACACACACCTGCTCCGTAACCACACACACGCCCCTCTTCCACACACACCTGCTCCCTAACCACACACACCCGTCCCCCCTTCCACACACACCTGCTCCCTAACCACACACACCCGCACCCCTTCCACACACACCTGCTCCCTAACCACACACACCCTCACCCCTTCCACACACACCTGCTCCCTAACCACACACACCCTCACCCCTTCCACACACACCTGCTCCCTAACCACACACACCCTCACCCCTTCCACACACACCTGCTCCCTAACCACACACACCCGCATCCCTTCCACACACACCTGCTCCCTAACCACACACACCTGCACCCCTTCCACACACACCTGCTCCCTAACCACACACACCCGCACCCCTTCCACACACACCCATCCCCCCTTCCACACACACCCATCCCCCCTTCCACACACACCCGCCCCTCTTCCACACACACCTGCTCCCTAACCACACACACCCGCACCCCTTCCACACACACCCATCCCCCCTTCCACACACACCTGCTCCCTTCCACACACACCCGCACCCCTTCCACACACACCCATCCCCCCTTCCACACACACCCTCACCCCTTCCACACACACCTGCTCCCTAACCACACACACCCTCACCCCTTCCACACACACCTGCTCCCTAACCACACACACCCTCACCCCTTCCACACACACCTGCTCCCTAACCACACACACCCGCACCCCTTCCACACACACCTGCTCCCTAACCACACACACCCGCACCCCTTCCACACACACCTGCTCCCTAACCACACACACCCGTCCCCCCTTCCACACACACCTGCTCCCTAACCACACACACCCGCACCCCTTCCACACACACCTGCTCCCTAACCACACACACCCGTCCCCCCCTTCCACACACACCTGCTCCCTAACCACACACACCCGCACCCCTTCCACACACACCTGCTCCCTAACCACACACACCCGTCTCCCCTTCCACACACACCTGCTCCCTAACCACACACACCCGCACCCCTTCCACACACACCTGCTCCCTAACCACACACACCCTCACCCCTTCCTCACACACCTGCTCCCTAACCACACACACCCTCACCCCTTCCACACTCACCTGCTCCCTAACCACAACACACCCGCACCCCTTCCACACACACCTGCTCCCTAACCACACACACCCGTCCCCCCTTCCACACACACCTGCTCCCTAACCACACACACCCGCACCCCTTCCACACACACCTGCTCCCTAACCACACACACCCTCACCCCTTCCACACACACCCATCCCCCCTTCCACACACACCTGCTCCCTTCCACACACACCGCCTCCCTTCCACACACACCTGCTCCCTCTTCCACACACACCCGCTCCCCTTCCACACACACCTGCTCCCTTCCAAACACACTGGCCCCCCCTTCCACACAAGCCTGCTCCCTAACCACACACACCCGCCCCCCTTCCACACAAACCTGCTCCCTAACCACATACACCTGCCCCCCTTCCACACACACCCCGTTATGGCCATAACATTATGAACCACAATGTCTACGTTCTTTTTCCTTTTTGTTCCTTTCTTTCCTCTGCTTTTTTCCTTTCTCTCTCTCTCTCTCTCTCTCTCTCTCTCTCTCTCCTGCTCTCTGTAAAACATGGTTGTTCTTCCCCTTTGAGGTGGCACACAGGTTTTCTCTGGGTTACAGTTGCAGTGTTAAAGGTTTTCTCTGGGTTACAGTCGCAGTGTTAAAGGTTTTCTCTGGGTTACAGTCGCAGTGTTAAAGGTTTTCTCTGGGTTACAGTCGCAGTGTTACATGTTTTCTCTGGGTTACAGTCGCAGTGTTAAAGGTTTTCTCTGGTTACAGTCGCAGTGTTACAGGTTTTCTCTGGGTTACAGTCGCAGTGTTAAAGGTTTTCTCTGGGTTACAGTCGCAGTGTTACAGGTTTTCTCTGGGTTACAGTCGCAGTGAGTTGTAAAGGTTGTAGCGAGTGCCCTTACCCCAGCAATCAGGCCATAGCGGTCGGTCAGCCGGGAGGGAGGGAGCGCAGGCAGGCCGCCGGTCACTTGCGTCACCAGCGCCGGTGTGACGGACAGACGCGCTGTCAGAAAGGTCACGTCTGGGGGGGCGTCGGAATGAGGCCCAAACCCCCCCCCCCCCCCCCCCCCCCCCCCCAGGGCATCATGTGACAGCAAGGAAGACCAGGGCACCTGCCAACTCTCCGAGAGAAACGGGGAGCGAGAGAGAGAAGGGGGAGAGAGAGGAGGAGAGGGATGAAATGAGGGAGGAGGAGGAGAGAGAGAGGAAGCAAGGCACTGAGAGAGAGAGAGAGAGAGGGATTCAGAGAGAATCGCATATACAGTTGGAACGTGTCTCCTGAGGATGGGATGTCTGTTTGGCCTTTAATGATGAATCGTGCCAAATAAAGGGAATTATCATTACTTAACTTGCATGTTTCACCAGCTCTTCCAGTGTCCCCAGACGCCTAGAAGTAAATGACATTTAAATGACAGAAACTATTTAGTCAGCGTGCAGGCACTTTTTTTTTACTGTTTGATAATCGCACAGTTTTCTGGAGCTGAAGCTGGTTTTGTGGGATGTGGAGCATGTGTGCGCAGCGCTGGCCCGAGATGGCGGTCGTCGTCGTCTTTGTCGTCTTCGTCTTTGGGTTGCCAGCGCTGCGAATACCCACGCTCCTGGCGCGCGTGGTGGGATGTGAGCTGTGTTCTGACTCATCGCTGAGCCCCGACGCGCTAATGAACAGCCTCTGAGTTGTTTTGCAGATGATTAGCGACGTAGCCGCGCTAATCGGGGCCTTCGTTTCCTGCGTCTTGGGGCCTGGGACGCAGAACGTGACGTTACTCAATGGTTTTACACGTTTCACCTGGTTCCGCTGTTATGTTTTGTTGATGTTGTTTGGTTTTGTTTTTCGAGAGTAGAGTTAGTTTTTTTTTTTTTTTTTGGAGTTGAACTGTTGAACTGGCAGCCCCCGGTCCCGCAGTCAGGCACACTTTCTGGCACACGCTATAGACATGGCGGACATGTACAAGTGGAGCTGAAGTACACTGCATGTCCCACTGACCTCTATTTGACCCCTATGAAAGGTCATAATCCATGTTGGTGCATATCATCTCAACCCCAGAATTCCAGTGGTCCTAACTCCCGGGGCCTCTCCGGAATCACTTCCATTTGGCCTACTTTCCAATCTGTACATCTCTCTCTCCTTCTCTCTCTCTCTCTCTCTCTCTCTCTCTATATATATATATATATATATATATGTCTTTCTCTCTCAGTCCTTTTGTTCTACCTCTCTCTTTCTCTCTACTCGCTCTCTCTCACACACTCCCGCTCTGTCTCTCTTGCTCTCTCTCTCTTTCTCTGTCTCTTTCTTTCTTATTTTTTCTCCTCTCTCTCCTCACTCTCTCAACTAAAATCATCTAATCAAGGATTTTCTCATCACTTTCTCTGTATATCTTTGGCAGTCAGATCTCAGTGCAGTTTGGATTTTTCACAGACTGATATGAAGTCTACACTTACAATAGTATAATCTAATATTTTCATACCAAACATTGGCCTGGATTTAATCAATGTGTCCTTAACTTATATAAACATGAAGTAATAGTTTTTTAAATTCTTCTTCACCAACAGTTTGGCAACTTCAGTAATAACCAATTTCTTTATGAATAAAAGGAAAACTTTCTAAGACAGCCTACAGCATGAAGGCTTTGGAAAGGAGCTGAAAGGATCAGTGTGTGAAATTGCTGTGTCATACACATAATTTGGTTGTTGTGGAGCGCTTGAGGATGAATGGTCTTTGTAAAGACAACTGCAGGGTTACAGATCGTTTAGGATGGTGAATTGAACTGTGCTTGCAAATTTTCAGGACGCATAAATGTTACGAAGTATTTTATTGAACTGTAATTCTCATTGTGTGACAGGTAGGTGCGTAAAAAGGTATGCATATATTTACATATTTGATCACATATTAAATTATTTTTGGACACCTCATCAAGTAGGCTTTGAGATTTTAGGAACACACTAATCCTACAGCATAACCTCAGAACATCTGCCTTACTGAAAACACAAATCTCCCCGAAACCCTCAAATCCTTCACACAGCTACGCCGAGCAGCACTTTAGCGACTTTCTAAATTTGGGCGAAGACAATCGAACGATGCTTCATTTAGCAGGAGGGGTCTCCAACCGCACGCTGCAGGGGCTGATTGACAGCTCTCTCTGGCACATTTCCAAGGGAATAGAACAAAGAATATTCACTGAAACAGGAAAAAATAGAGTGATAAATATGTTCATTAAAAAAAGATGTATAATATTACATGTTTTGATACATGTATCTACTGTATGTATGTATGCATGTGTGTGTGTGTGTGTGTGTGCGCAAGTCGATGTATATCTGCGTGTTTCTATAAATATATAATTTGCACATTTTCTGGTCAGTGCCCAGTTGATTTCATTAGCTGTGACCTCTTGAACCATAAGGAGGTCACAGTCGTTAGGGTGATTTAACCGCTGTGGTCTAATGGCCCAGCAGATTGGACAATGCCGGGCCTGTGTGAGGTTTCTGCGCATTGTGACACTTCCTTAAACAGAGCAGTCATGCACAGAGGGAGCATCGCTTGCCTCCCTCTATCCCAGCATGCTCTGCAGCCGCGTCCTCGCTCGAGCGGCGGTAAATACGATCAACATTTTCTCCCTGGCGGGGGTAGAGGCGGCTTCTGCTCAGTCAGGACCGGTATGCATACCAACGGTGGGAGTTTCCACTTTTTGGGGGCTGCTTGGATTTATGTTAGCCAGCGCTTGCGCCGCCCTGTGGGAGGCTTTTTATAACAGGCAGGGAGGGCAGGACCCCAGGGGTCCGAGCAGCTGTCCACGCCGGTGCCTGAATGGGGTGTGGCGAGGTGAGTGGGTGATGAGGGGTAGCTGAGGGTGTGGACGGCTGGCTGGGACACGCCTGAACACGCCCGTGCCATTACTGAGCACTTCTGCCTTTCAGAACTCGCCTAGGCTGGTAGAGGGTTACGCAAACTTACAGGGACACACCGACGCGCGCACACACACACACACACACACATCCACAGAAGTGTGGAGGCCAGGGCACACATATATTCAAATACACATGTACACACACACTCAAACATGCAGGCCAACATACACACATATACAAATACACACACACACACACACACATGCACAAAAGTGTGGAGGCCAGGGCACACATATATTCAAATACACATGTACACACACACTCAAACATGCAGGCCAACATATACAAATACACACACACACACACACACATACGCACAAACATGCACACACATGCACACACAGAAGTGTGGAGGCAAGCACACACACACACACACACACACACATTCAAGTACACACATGCACTCAACCAGGCAGGCCAACACACAAACACACACTCAAACATGTTGGACAGCACACACTTATTAAAATTCACATGTGCGCGCGCACACACACACACACACACACACACACACGTACACATACACAGAAGTGTGGAGGCCAGGGGCACACACATATTCAAATACACACGTACACACGCACTCAAACATGCAGGCCAACATATACAAATACACACACACACACACACGCACAAACCTGCACACAGAAGTGTGGAGGCGAGCATACACACACACATATTCAAGTACAGACATGCACTCAACCATGCAGGCCAACACACACACACACACACTCAAACATGTTGGACAGCACACATTAAAATACACATGTGCGCACACACACACTCACACACAAGTGTGGATGCCAGCACATAAACATATTCAAATACACACACACTCAAACACGCAGGCTAACACACACGTACACACACATATTCAAATGAACACACACACACACACACACACGCACACATTCTGATAGACCCAACAAACTGCCAGACTAAGGTATTAAACAGGGTTTGTGGGATTTCCCCTTTTATTCAATTCAGCACATTTAACAGACCAAAGTACCCCAAAATATTTTATCAACCTTTAATTTATGAGTATCGTATGTGCATGTGTGCCCATGAGCATGTGTGTGCACATACGTGTGTGTGTGTGTGTGTATATCTTAGTAAAAACATGCTTTTTTCATTATTGAGGAAATGTGCTTCCGCCTCCATGTTAGAATACAGACAGTATCTCCCAATAGTCAGCGACAGACTCGATCAACAGCTTTATTGTTAGCGTAGCAGCCGTGTGCCGCGCGGTTCTGGCCTTGGCACGGGGCCTCGATCTGACGCGATACCGCACAGGAAATGGGAAAGACGTCTGCCGTCTGAAGCCTGTAATGAAGTCTGGGATCTGGACTTTCTCATGTTTCCTCATCACGGGAGGGCGCGTCTTAGATCACGATAAAGAAAAACCAAGAGCTTTGAATCACTCCAGATGCGTTACTCACTAGGGGATTAATGTAAACATCACCACCACCAACACCCCCCCCCCCCCCCAGTCCACTCGCTCTCTTTCTCGTAAGCTCTCTCCATCTATCTCTCTCTCTCCATCTATCCCTCTTTCATTTGCTGTACCACCTTCTCCCTCTTTCATTCTTTCTCCATCTCTCCATATACCTCTCTCTCTGGTTTTTCTCCTGGTATCACCCCTTCTCTGCCCTCTCCAAGTCTTGTTCCACCTCTCTTCCCCCCTCCCTCCCTCCCACAGCAGCTGGTAACCGGTAGGTCGTTCCCTGCCCCCCTGGACTTTTCGAGTCGGGGCTTTTGGTTGGTTTTCCTCAGTTGTGGTGCTTGGCGGTAGACAGGTGGAGCGGGTGATTACAGTGATGTCATCACCGTGTGCCCGGGTTTCACGGCGTGACTCGCCCCCACCAGCGAGGATGTGGTCAGGGAAAGGCCGGAGGAGTTGGCGTGCGGAGCAGTCCTGCCAGAACACCCCTCCCCCCCCCCCCCCTCCTTATGCTTGGGCCTGCATGTCTCTCCCTGTTTGTGTGTCATTTAGCCTGTTTCCTTTTGTCACCACTGTGTATACATACAGGCAACTCTTTACTGCCCTGAGAGAGAGAGATGGAGAGAGTGAGAGAGAGATGGAGAGAGAGAGAGAGAGAGAGAGAGAGAGTGTGAGAGAGAGAGAGAGAGAGAGAGAGAGAGAGAGAGAGAGAGAGAGAGAGAGAGAGAGAGAGAGAGAGAAATGTAGATGGAGATGGAGAGAGAGAGAGAGAGCACCATGAGTCACAAATAAGCTGTCTAAGGTTATTTACAGGTAGTGTTGTGGAAGCCACGTGTGTACCTTCTCGTGTGTGTGTGTGCGTGTGTGTGTGTCTTGGCAACGTGTCGCTTCAGCAGAGCGGTGATATCTGCACCCCAGCGAGCGCCGCGATCCGCTTCAGATCGTCAGCAATCTACTACCTGTGTCAGTGAGTCACCCGCATTCCTCGAACGGAACAAACAAACGCCCTGTCGGCCATCACTCAATTTTTCTCTTCCGTTTTTACGATCGCCGCCAAAAGAAGCCGTCACCTAGTCAGCGAGACGCGAAAGCGCGGGGCAGCCCCCTGCGCTCACGCAAAGGCAGGTGACGGAGAGAGAGAGAGAGAGGGGGGGGAAAAAACGCCGGCGGTTCTAGCGGCCTTTAGGGTATCCTGCCAGTGACATCGGCACGGTTCTCTCAATGAGCAGCATCTTCGGAAATTCAGGTCATGTGACATTAAGGGGTAAGCTGCTGAGGTCATTGGGTTCGGCGTACGGTAAACGAGCGCGGCGCGTTGCGTAACAGCTAACGGGATCCCGCTCTGGTGAAGTCTCTGTTTCTGCAGGGGCATTGTTTTTTCTGAAAAACAAACGGCCAGGATAGTCCCTTCTTAATACACGTGTGTATGAATTAGTGAAGAAAAGTAGGTGTGAGGAGCACTGAATATAGAAGCGGACACTGGCGTCTAGCAAAAATATATATTTATTAGGACAATTAAATTGCAAAAATAAAAGTGCACGTGAAAAGGAAGGAATGGGCTAGACTAGAGCTGTTCTGTATGAATTAGTGAGACATGGAGGCCTGCTTTATCGTTGTGACTTTAATTTGATTATTTTACTTGTATGAATGCAGTTCTGACCATGGCTAGGCACTAAACTACAAAGCAAAAAGTCTTACAAAAGTGATTAAATGCTGAAAATCGGAGATCAAAGGCATTGATAAGGTTGTGATTAACATACCTCGTCATGAGCAAAAGCAAACATTCGTGGGAACACTTTGATTTGACGTGATAATAACCCTAGGAAGGGACACACACACACACACACACGCACACACACACGCACACACACACACACGTACACATATACAGGGAAGCAGACACTGACCGGCAGGAGCCGGGGGGAAGCCCAGATGTTTTGGCAGCAGGCGGGCAGTGATGAAACCGATGCAGTTGTTTAGACACAGGCCGGGCCTTGTCCACCGTCATAGGAGAACACGGCTGATTGGCCAGCTTCCACAGGAAGCCAAAAGGAGGGACAGGGCAGCCAAGTCATGTCATCGGTGTCATTAATTCTCCCTCACACACACACACACACACACACACACACATGGTTCACAGCAGTAGGAACCCCTGTCTCTGCGCATGATTGGTCCAGTTCTCTCCAGAGGATGTGGCCAGCCGTGCCCCAGAGCTCC
>CM056387.1:36472926-36527926 GCA_029718625.1 Synaphobranchus kaupii
AGACAGTGTCTGAACTGAACAAACCAAAAGGAGGCCCACTTTTTATTTTTATTTTTTATTTTATTCTGCTTCTTTTTTTCTTTTTCTTTTTCTTTTTTACATACTTTCTCATCTGAAGTAAGAACACAAGAGAGTTTGATGATGAGAGCAGCTCTTTCAGCCTGTCCCGGTTGGTAGCATTGCCCACAGTCTGGAGCGATGAGAACATTTGAACGTTTGATGAGGAGAACAACCGTTCAACCCAAGAGCGCGTAGACATGAAAGAAGTTGGTTTCTGTTGCAGCCAAGACGGTTCGGTTTGCATCATCTCTCCATTCCCGCTCAGAGACTAGCTGCCGGGGGGGCTGGTCTGGTCCGTTTTCCCATAGACTGGTCTCTTTTACCGCGGCCCAGCCCTCCCGCTCGTGGCCAGTAACATTCAACGGTCCGGAGATGCGGACTTGCCTTAGCATGTTAGCACGTTAGCCCAGGCAGAACAGGACAGGAAATAACCCAGGTGCTCCAGAGCACTGAGTCACTTTTCTCAGGAAGTGGATTGCATCACCGAGCAGTTTGAGTTCCTGAAGCCGCTTGTTTATGTTTTTTCCTGAGCCCCCGGAGAACGTGAGAAATGCGTTCCGTTCAGCCTCGTCATCCTCCCTGTCAACACTTCTTCAGAAGGGAGGGTGAGGTGACACACGTGATGTATTGCACCTCATTCTACTCACTCTCTCAGAGTTCCATTCTAAACAGTAACTGCCTATTTTTAAACTTAATTTGGCCCAGCAAGTTGTTTTTTTTTCAGTTTTACCGTATGAATTTTACGGCAATATGTGAGCACATCAAGTTCAGTGAAGCTGGTGAGTTATTTTTCCCTAAAAATGTTGGGTTTTCAAGGCCAAAAATGATCAGTCGCCCCCTAATGTCTACTCAGTCAGTTGGGGGACATAGCAACTCAGTGCGTTCTCTCTGAAACCTGTGCTCTGATATCGTTTGCATTTCCTGTCCTGCGAGGCGAAGCGTTTTGTGTCGTGTTTACCTCTCCTTTACCTCCTGGGTTCCTGGAGCTGCAGATCTGTTGATGAATTTGCCTCGTTCCGTCTTCATTTCCCGCACACACCGCCTGTCTGTGAGCATTATCACTAGGGTTGCCAGATTTAGAATTTTAAACCCCGGATGGACACCATGCACGGGGGGACCTGTACAAATAAAACACAAACCCGACATTCTGGTCCAAAACCGGGCATCTAGCAACCCTAATCATCACCTACAGAACAGCGCAAACGGTGTCAGGAATTTACTAATTGTGTGAAGGACTTTACTCCTTACACTTTTCGTTGTTCACAAACCCAAGAATGTGCAGGCGAATCACTGTCCCTGCTTTCAGTGTGCTGTCAATGTCAAATGGTGAAAATTTATCTCAGTTTCAAAGCTCACAGTAATGTATTTAGCTGGGGCCACATGTATAAACAGTGCTGAGCAAAATGTTCTCAGAAAGCCGCGTAAGCGAGTTTCCACACAGAAATTCAGATGTATAATATAACACGTGCTGTGAGAATCTGCGTACCTCTGCACACAATGGACACCGTACGTATGCAATGTTTGGGGTCCGTGTGATATGGCGACACCGTGACCGAAAGGCAGAGGTAGAAAATGCAAAACTTTTTTTAAGCAGATTTCTGACTTTCACCCTGAGCATTCTTTTACGCATTATTTTACTCAGAGTTTTATACATGTGGCCCCTGGGGTGCGTGTGTGCGTGCGTGCTTTAGAGGTTACAGGGCATCTCTGCATTGTGTGAGCACCCTTGTATCTCCACCTGCCCAATCATGTCTGCCTGACATTTGGAGACATTTTAATGAGACATGAAGTCACCTGTACCTTCCTCCTGACTGTCTCCTTTAGTTGATTGGTGTGTGTGTGTGTGTGTGTGTGTGTGTGTGTGTGTGTGTGTGTGTGTGTGTGTGTGTGTGTGTGTGTGTGTGTGTGTGTGTGTGTGTGTGTGTGTGTGTGTGTGTGTGTGTGTGTGTGTGTGTGTGTGTGTGTGCAGCGGGGCTGTGGAAGTCCTGGCCCTGACCCGTGGAGGGCAGCGGTCACATCTCCGAGCCGGACCCCCATCACAGCGGGGGGGCCGCAGGGAGGTTTGGGGCGGGGTCAGGCTAGGCCCTGACTTCGGGCGACAGCATTACCCGCCCATAACCCCCGGCTAGGGAGGGACTCACAGGCTCAAAGCGCAGTAACTAACTAACCCCTCCATCCACCCAATCCTCCTCCAGCCTAGGTCAGCAATGGTGCCGTTTGACCAATCCCACGAGGTCCTTCCAGTAACGACGTCAGAATTCCAATCAAGCAATAGGTGTACCGGAGAATTTGCCAGTGGGTCCGGGGTGGGGTGGGGGGTCTAACAATCAATATCTGGGTGTGCCTAGAACTCCCTGGACCGAGCATGCCACCTCCAGCGGTTCCTTCTTTAACCCCCACCCTGGAGAGCCCCTGTCTAACCCTGTCATCTTTCTCTCCTGTTCTGCCCCTCTCACCTCAGTACTGACTGAATTTACCCTCCGGCCATCTACCTTTGACCTTTTTGTGATGTTTATATGCTGTTTATTTTATCTCTGCGCGTTTAGCTGTTGTGTGGTTTGGGGGTAGAAACTCTCCTCTCCTTTGCTCTCGGTGGTGGAGATGGTCTGGCAGCATCTCAGCATCAGAGGAGTTGTTGTTGTCGTCTGTGGTTCTCGTTTCCGGAAGCTTCTCCTCTGATGACTATCTTTACATCTCCCCCCCCCCCCCCCCCCCCCCCCGGCAAGGACTCCACCTGTCCCACAATCCCCCTCTTCTGCTGGGGCCTTGGACGTTAGGACTCCGAGCTGGCTCAGAGTCTCAGTGGTAGATGTGAAAGGACATCTTCCATATCCCTCTGTAATGGGGTCCCCCAGGGGTCTGACCTTCCCCAAGAGAGCATTCTGTACTCCCAGCCCACCCCATGGCTGTGAAGCTGTGTGTGTGTGTGTGTGTGTGTGTGTGTGTGTGTGTGTGTGTGTGTGTGTGTGTGAGTGTGAGTGTGAGTGTGTGTGTGTGTGTGTGTGTGTGTGTGTGAGTGTGTGTGTGTGTGTGTGTGTGTGTGTGTGAGTGTGTGTGTGTGTGTGTGTGTGTGTGTGTGTGTGTGTGTGTGTGAGTGTGTGTGTGTGTGTGTGTGTGTGTGTGTGTGTGTGTGTGTGTGTGTGTGTGTGTGTGTGTGTGTGCTCTAATTCGCAGGAGCATCACTTCACATTAGAGTCTCAGTCAGCTGGACTGCTTAGAATGAATATTCTGGCCGACTCTCGTCGGTTTGCCATCTTGGAGCGTAAGAGTCCCAGGCAGAGAGTGGAGCTTTCTGGGGCTTGAAGCTGCATGAAGTCAGCTTGACTTTTCTTTTCTTTTTTAAGAGTCGCAGGGCGAGCAGTCAGAGCGCTGTGTAAAACACACACACACACACACACACACACACACACACACACACACACACACACACACACACACACACACAGCTTCCGTAAGGACAGAGTCCAGGAAGAACAGGAGCACTGGATCACCCCCCCTCCACCCCCAGCCCAAAACAGCAGCCCTGCCCAGCACTGCAGTCCAGTCCAGAGTCCGAGCTAATGCAGGCAGAGGCGTAGTGACACAAACTGATTTGAGCAGGCAAAGCCCTGGATGCCTTTTTTTCCCCATGTCATATGTTGCCTCTACATCCCAGTAGGATTTGTCAGTTGGGGTAACACTTGGTTTAAAAGTTTAAAAGTCAGGGATCCTCACCCCTCCTGCCCCAAAGGGCCCCATTGGGCCTGCTGCTTGTCCCTGTTTCCAGATTCAGCTCTGGCTCCGGCGTGGCCGAAAGACGTCCTGGAGGAGCCCAGAGACTAATCCGTGACACTCGCGCCGTAAGCAGATTTAACAGGGCCGATATCAGCGGTAATAATGACAGCAGTGCTCATCATTAATGCATCTTAGAGTCTTAGGTGGGTCATGTGACCTGTGCTGTTTCTGAAGGAGGAAGTCATTCCTGTTACTGCTCTGTGTGCAGAAGTAGAGAGCGAAATGCGTTCCCGTTTTTTTTTTTTATTCCCTCCTCCTTCCTGTCCTTTTTCCTGGCTCTGGTGGCCCGTAACATAATCATGTCACTGCTGTTCACTCTAATTTACAGTAAATATGTCCTTGTGTTGGGGTGGGGGGAGGCAAAGGGAACTGTCATAGGGACGGACGGTCGGCGTCGGTAACGCGAGCGCCGCTCCCGACCCCCCCCATCGCTTCCAGAGCGCTGGAGAGACGTGACATCCGAAAGAAAAACACGCTCAAAAAGATTTCCCTTTGATCGAAGATCTGCTCTGATTGGCTGGGAGAACAGGAGCGAGAAGCGGCTCGCGTGCAGTCCTCTCTCCGTTTCGCCGCGTATCGTCAGTGTGCGGAGCTTCAACGCTGTTAGACGTTGTTCAGTTATAACTCTTTAGACAGTGGTGCCAAGTATTTAAAATAAAATATGAAGTAAATATGAATGTGAATAAGTTTTCAGCGTACAATTACCTGCTCACCCTCTGAAGCACTCTGCCCCCCCACTAACTATTTTTCTGGGGGAAACCCTGCAGTGTCAGCTTTTTTTGGCTGAGTCGGCAGGTCTTTGGCTGGGTGTTGGAACGGCCAAATAAAGCGCGTTCCTTAGCAAGTTCAAGCTGTCATGTTGTGCTCTGGCCCACTGTGTGGGATTTGGGACAGTTGTGCAGAGCAGTGGTTAGAGCACAGGTCTCTCGGAACAGACGGGGGTTATTGGTTTAAATTCCTGGGCCTCTTTTTTTTTCTTTTTTTTTTCCTATGTTTCCTTTTTTTTCCCCCTTATTTCCTGGTTGTTCTTTTTTTGTTTTCAGTTGGTGCCATTCTCCATTTGACGCCCTACCATGTGGACGTGCTATGAAAAATGGCGGGAAACGGTCTGCTTGGGTAAATGAGTCATGTGGAGCCACTGTACGAGGGGGAAATAAGAGTTGACTAATTTGTGTCATCGGAGGCAGAGATGCTGTTATGAAATTTCATAATTTGAAACTGACCTTATTGTGTCCCATCTGGCGCCACGGCAACCATCTCAGCCGGCGTCATCGCCGACCGATAGCGATACGCCGCGAACGCTGCGCGTATGGCCACCGTGAGTTTTGTGGCGTGGCGGGGCGGCGATTATCACAAATGGGTGAGTTCAAACCAACTGAAAGATATTTAATTAATGCCCGCGCTCTGCGCTCTTTCACCGACGTTTCGAACGGGGGGGGCGGGGGGGGGGGGGGGGGGATGAGCCATCTCTGTCGTCACGGAGACCTTTTCGCAGACAATTCCGCTACCTAACTGCCACTCGATGTCCGTGTAACAAGTCAGCCCCCCCCCCCCCCCCCCCCCTCAAACAAAACTACCCAGGCCCTACTGCAGGGCCTTTTCTCTGGCTGTTACCCTGCCTAAACCTGGGCTAGTGGCTGATACAGAGGGGGTCGTCTTCACCCTATATTACAGCTCCGCCGTACCACTGGGGCCACAACTTCGTTTTGAATGCATTACTTTTATATATTTGTGGGTTCCCACATTTGTTTCATTATATAATGAATACAGTAAAATGTAAACCGGATTTTAATTGAAGCTGACAGCTTTTATCAGTGCAGAGCCATCTTTATGTGTTCTCTCTCTCCCCTGCTCTGAGGTCATACGGCACACCCATTGGCCCTGCCCTGGGTGTGAGGGACTGAGGAGGAGGAAGAGGAGGAGGGGTGGCTCTTTCTGTTCAGGGTTCCTGGCAGTGGGGAAAGTGGGGGGGCGGGGGTATGTGGGTGTGGTACCCGCTGCTGCACCCCTCTCTCCCTCTCTCCCTCTCTCCCCTCCCTCCCTCCCTCTCTCTCCCTCCCTCTCTCTCTCCCTCCCTCCCTCTCTCTCCCTCTCTCCCTCTCTCCCTCCCTCCCTCTCTCTCCCTCTCTCTCTCTCTCTCTCTCTCTCTCTCTCTCTCTGTCTCTGTCTCCTTCTATCCATCCCTGCTCTCTGAGCCATAATCACCTCTTTTCTCTCCCTGTCTCCTCAGTGTGACAATTTCATCCCTTCATCCCTTTCTCTCCATCTGTCCACTCTTTGCATGAGTCACATCTTTCTCTCTCTCTATATATATATATATATATATATGTCTTTATCTGTCTCTCTCAGCCTTTCTTTCTCTCTCTCTCACACACTCCCGCTCTGTCTCTCTTGCTCTCTCTAATTCAAATTCAAATTCAAATGTGCTTCATTTGCATGACAAGTAAACTTGTGTTGCACAGGCATTGATACATAAATGACAGACAATAAACACCCCCCCATACCCAAGAAGGATGAGAGAAAAAAACAAAAAAAAACATGAACAACAACAACCCCCCCCCCCCCCTCCCCCGCCAATACACATAATCCCAGGTCAAAAGACATTTAGTCTATCATGTAATACATATTACATATAAACCCTGGCAGTATTAAAAAGAACATAGATGACTATTTACTATTTAAATATCTCTCTCTCTCTCCTCTCTCTCAACTAAAATAATCTAATCAAGGATTTTCTCATCACTTTCTCTGTATAGCTTTGGCAGTCAGATCCCAGTGCAGTTTGGGTTTTTCACAGATTGATATGAAGTCTACACTTACAATAGTATGATCTAATATTTTCATACCAAACATAGGCCTGGATTTAATCAATGTGTCCTTAACTTATATAAACATGAAGTAATAGTTTTTTAATTCTTCTTCACCAACAGTTTGGCAACTTCAGTAATAACCAATTTCTTTATGAATAAAAAGGAAAACTTTCTAAGACAGCCTACAGCATGAAGGCTTTGGAAAGGAGCTGAAAGGATCAGTGTGTGAAATTGCTGTGTCATACACATAATTTGGTTGTTGTGGAGCGCTTGAGGATGAATGGTCTTTGTAAAGACAACTGCTGGTTTACAGATCGTTTAGGAAGGTGAATTGAAAGAAAAAACTGTGCTTGCATAAATGTTACAAAGTATTTTATTGAACTGTAATTTCTCATTGTGTGGCAGGTAGGTGTGTAAAAAGGTATGCATATATTTACATATTTGATCACATATTAAATCTCTCTCTCTCTCTCTCACTCATGTAAAATTCATGGTACTTGGTGTGATAACTCTGTCTCTCTCTCCCCCTGTCTGTCTGTGTTAAAGGACACAGCCTTGGACCCGGGTGAGGATGTGGCCCTCCTGTCCGTCAGCTTCGAGGATGCGGAGGCCACGCAGGTGTTCCCCAAACTCTACCTGTCCCCCAGTATCGAGCAGTAAGTACGGGCTGCAACCATACTCAGTGTTCAGTGTGATCCCATTCCCAGCACATACTCAGCTCAGTACGCTTAACACGGAAAGTTCCATCTCCCTCCCTCCATTCCACTGACGCCATGGCGACGCCTGTTCTGTGCTGGACAGGAGGAACGTTAGAGTTGATTATCTAGTGAATCTCTAGAACCTGTGATCGTACCCCAGTTAACCTCATATATGTGAAACAGCACCAGGAGGAGTATGACCTGAAAAAAAAAAAAGTACATTTGCCTGTTTGTAAATTTGAGTTTCTGGGTGGGGGTAACCCTTACACATTTTTAGATATTAAAACCATTTTATTTTAATTTTAAAAATGTGACGGGACAGACAGCCTTCATTTTCCACTTATCTCAGACAGGGGAAAGCAGAGAGAGATATGGATCACAGTACAGAAAGTTCTGTAGCGGGTAAACGGACCCCCAGCTAGACATGTGGATTCATATATGGGTTGGCAGTGGGCCGCACTACGATCTCCCTATATTTTAATAGGTAGAATGCGTAGATGAATAAGTATTTGTTCCTGTGAAGTAACTTGCCTCAGGGTGCAAAAGTGCCTCACCCAAGATCAATCTGATAAGAAGTACAGCTGTTACTTTCCCTCCCTCAACACCACACTGCTACCTCACACAAAAACCTCACTCTGCTTCCTACCATTTCCTGCTCTTCATTTCCTGTGTACCGTATATCACTGCAGCTATGTACTGTTTACTGCTACCCACAAGCTACACCACACTGTTACCTCGCTATGCCAATAAAACTGAAAATGAAATTAAATAAATAAATTTAAATGAATTGAAGCTACAATGACAGGTTAGCTTCAGGAAAACTAACCGCTCCAGACCGCCCTGATGCTTGGTGGCAGGGAGGAGGTACACAGGCTTGCGGATCGGAGTGCGACTCGTACGGTCTGAGAAGCACCTTATGTTCCTCAAACGACCCACCCAGAGACTCAATTATCCCACCAACTTCCTTCTTCTGCTGCTTACTTCTCTAAAAAATTAATAGAATCGAGAACTTGCTCAATGTTTTCCTAAGGTGTTTGTCTGGGTTTGGTGTTAGTCATCTTTTTGAATCTTAAAAAAGTTCAATTTTTAAGGAAAGAAAAAATAATGTTCCGTACGTTCTTGCCACCTGATGGACTCTATTTTCGGATGAATGTCTTTTCTTGTATTTGAATAAGCGTTGTGGGGACACAGTGTCCTGTGCATTTTAATATGGTGTAGCATGCATGTTTTTGTTGTATTTGAATAAGTGTTGTGGGGACCCAGTGTCCTGTGCATTTTAATATGGTGTAGCATGCATGTTTTTGTTGTATTTGAATAAGCGTTGTGGGGACACAGTGTCCTGTGCATTTTAATATGGTGTAGCATGCATGTTTTTGTTGTATTTGAATAAGCGTTGTGGGGACACAGTGTCCTGTGCATTTTAATATGGTGTAGCATGCATGTTTTTGTTGTATTTGAATAAGCGTTGTGGGGACACAGTGTCCTGTGATGCTTTGTGGGGACATGGTGTGTTTTTATATGGTGCAGCAGTAGTAATAGTCTAGTTTCTGTTACAGTCCAGGCTGCTGTGCTTGTGGGCTAATGTGGGCCCAGTGGAAAGGGACCATTAGCATGACTTTGGACCTTTAGAGTTCTTACAAACACTTGTCACTGGAGTGGTACCGTATAGGTACATAGAATTCTACATTAATTCTATAATTAATTTGTACCTTTTTTGTACCTTGAAAAAGTACTTACTAGTACCCAAATAGAACATTAGTGTACTTTAAGGGTACATTTGAGAAATGTGTTCCTTAGAAAAGAAAAATGTATCTTCGCAATGTACCTTCACTGTACCTTCATTTCTAAGAGTGTGTGTGTGTGTGGGTGTGAGAGAGTGTGTGCATGAGTATGAGCACATGTGCGTGTATTTGATTCTGTGTGGCTGTGCTGTTGTGTGTATGTGTGTGTGTATGCGGTTTATGCATGTATGTTGATGTGTGTATATTGATGTGTGTTTGTGATGTGTGTGTATTGATGCGTGTATGTTGATGTGTGTAAATTCTTGTGTGTATGTTAATGCGTGGGTGTCGACGTTCCTTTGTTTATTTGTTTATATTGACCCGAGTGTATTGAAGCATGTATCTCGGTGTGTTTGTGCGTTTATAGCTATGTGTGCATATTGACATGTATGTGCCTGTTCATACGTGTATGTTGCTGCTCATGCTGGTTGGGGAGGTGCCAGATGTGCCCTCCCAGGTATTTGGGGGGGGGGGGGGGGTGGGGGGTCTTTACCTGTCAGAGTCTGTAGCCTGTGGACCCAGCACCCTCCAGTTCCCTCTGCTTCAGTCCACAATAATCCTGCCTGATGTTTATTTACCACAACACGCCCCGTCACACCAGGTTAGGGGCGTGCTGCACAAGCTTATCCTCCTTCTGTGCCCCCTCTCTCCCTCTCTCTCTCTCCCTCTCCATTCCCCCTCTCTCTCTCTCTCTCTCTCTCTCTCTCCCTCTCCATTCTCTCTCTCTCTCTCTCCCTCTCCATTCCCCCTCTCTCCCTCTCCATTCTCTCTCTTTCTCCCTCTCCATTCTCTCTCTCTCTCTCTCCCTCTCCATTCTCTCTCTCTCTCCCTCTCCATTCCCTCTCTCTCCCTCTCTCTCTCTCTCCATTCCCTCTCTCTCTCTTAGTCTTCACTACCCCTCTCCCCTTCCCTCTCTCCCCCTCCTTCCCCCCACTCCCCCTCTCTTCTGTGCACAGATGTGGGAATATTCGCACTGACAGGTTATTTTCTCCTCCCCCGCCCAGCTCAAACAGCTAAAAATACCATCATGAGATGACCCATACACACGATGGGGAGATGAAGTCCTCTTCCAGTCTCTCTCTCTCTCTCTCTCTCTCTGCCTGAGTTTCATTGTGGGGTTCAGGAGGTTCAAACGCACTCTCTGCGGATCACGTACGCGTGGCCTTTAACGCACGCACAGAAGTGCATTTTTCGACAATTCCACGCCGGGTGCTTAAGCCTGGTAAATTCAGGTTGGCGTCCGCTCATTGAACCACTTCATACTCCCTTAGCCAATCAGAAAGGCCCTCTCGTTCGGCGTTCTCATTGATTAAATCCACGTCGATGTCAGGGTGCCATCCCGGCTGCCTTTCCGCAAAACGGTTTCTTGTGGACAAACAAACATCTGGTACCAAAGAAACCCCTTAATATGATTACGCCCATGAGGACTGTGCGATTTTTGGGCTTCTCTTGGTGAAAGGAAATGGCTGAAGCAGAAAGCGATGGTAATTCTTCTCTTCAGCTCTGCTTGGTATGTTTGTGCACGAAGCAGCGAGCTGCGTTCTCGTCTCCTTGTTTGTACCGGCAGGATGATTTCAGGTCAGGGAACAAACTCTTCCTTCAGGGAACAAGCGCTGCCCCTGTTCTCGTTAGCACAGACAAAACAAAATTTTATCCTACTGCCAAATCAAATTAATTAAAGATGGTATTTAAAGGTATTTAAAATACTTTAAAACTGAGCTGGCAGTAAATTTTGTGTCTTTTTTTATTTATTTATTTTTTTTGCTCCAAAGAACAGAGAACTATTGTGGGAGTGGTGCATGCAGATATGGACGCTGTTCCACGGTGAGCGCGATGTGAAGGTTATCTCTCGGGGGGCAAACGGAGACGTATGACGAGCTGTCACGTCGTGGAGACAGACACGGTCTGCTAATGCC
This sequence comes from Synaphobranchus kaupii, assembly GCA_029718625.1. Taxonomy (NCBI): domain Eukaryota; kingdom Metazoa; phylum Chordata; class Actinopteri; order Anguilliformes; family Synaphobranchidae; genus Synaphobranchus; species Synaphobranchus kaupii. Next base: position 36,483,966 of record CM056387.1, read on the forward strand.
AGCCTCTGGGCAGGAGTTTGTTGTTTACGGTGCCAGCCTTAATCCACTCACCCCACTGCGAGGAGAAACGTGCCCTCTCTCTGTCTCTCTCTTTCTCTCTTTCTCCCTCTCCTATCTCTCTCTCTCTTTCCTATATCTCTCTCTCTGGCCATTTCAGTTCCTATCTGTCACACTAAAGGGGCTGCAATCCCATGATGCACTGGGGGTGTATCTGACCTTGGCCGCACGCGTGGTGCTGGAGTGACCACAGCGAGGTTCGGACTGAGAAAGAAAGGATTGGACAGAATGTGGCTGCGGGCTTGATAGAACCGGAAGGGAGGAGTGTGTGTGTGTGTGTGTGTGTGGGGTGGGGGGGTACTCATCGGAGTGACATGGCAACAGCTAGGTCCTGTGAGGACAGTGTGTCACACGGAAACCAGGCAACGGGGAAAGACCCAGAGACCCCCACCCCTCTGTCAGTTATCCATAGTTTGTGGTTGTGTGTGTGAGAGTGTAGGTTAGTGTGTGTGTACATGTGTGCACGTGGGTGTGTGTGTGTGTGTGTGTGTGTGTGTGAGAGTGTAGGTTAGTGTGTGTGTACATGTGTGCACGTGGGTGTGTGTGTGTGTGTGAGAGTGTAGGTTAGTGTGTGTGTACATGTGTGCACGTGGGTGTGTGTGTGTGTGTGTGTGTGAGAGTGTAGGTTAGTGTATGCGTACATGTTTGCACGTGGGTGTGTGTGTGTGTGTGTGTGTGTGTGTGAGAGTGTAGGTTAGTGTATGTGTACATGTGTGCACGTGGGTGTGTGTGTGTGTGTGTGTGAGAGTGTAGGTTAGTGTGTGTGTACATGTGTGCACGTGGGTGTGTGTGTGTGTGTGAGAGTGTAGGTTAGTGTGTGTGTACATGTGTGCACGTGGGTGTGTGTGTGTGTGTGTGTGTGTGTGTGAGAGTGTAGGTTAGTGTGTGTGTACATGTGTGCACGTGGGTGTGTGTGTGTGTGTGAGAGTGTAGGTTAGTGTATGTGTACATGTGTGCACATGGGTGTGTGTGTGTGTGTGTGTGTGTGTGAGAGTGTAGGTTAGTGTATGTGTACATGTGAAAGTCAGTGTGAGTGTATGTGTGGGTGGGTGTATGTGTGTGTGTGTGTGTGTGTGTGTGTGTGTGTGTGTGGGCGTGCGTGTAAGTGAGCGAATGTGTGCGTGTGTGCACACACGCATGTGTGTGTGTGTATGCATGTGTACATGTGTGCACGTGGGTGTGTGTGTGTGTGTGTGTGTGTGTGTGTGTGTGTGTGTGTGTGTGTGAGTGTTCGTTTGTGTGAGTGCACACGCCTCGGGGCTCAGCTGTTTCTCTCTCTGTTTTGTAATTGGCTCTCACAGCCCAGATACAGTAACTGTCCCTGCTCTGGAAACCAGCCAAACAGATGCAAAGAATCTCCCAGGATTTCACCAACCAGGCTTCCTCTGCTCGTCCCTGTGGCCCCTGCGCTGAGAGGGAGTGAGTGGGACTTTAAAGAGAGAGCTCTCTGCCGTAGATACGCGGGTTAGCGAGTATTCCTGCGGAAAACGTAGCCCAAAGCGCGGCTCGCTTAGATGCCGTGCCGTTGACTTCCCCTCCAGCTGGGCTGTTTGGGAGCCAGGAGCCAGATAAGAGCGTCCGTCTCTCCCCCAGAGAACGGGGTGTACCTCAGAGAACGGGGTGCACCTCCGGCGTTCCATCTTACCCCTTTAGATCGGCCGCCATTTTCTTGGTTCGGGAGAGTTTTTTTCGCGTTGGCGCGGATGTGCGGAGGGAGAGAGAGCTTCTCCCCGTATGCGAGGGTCCGGATGTTTTTTTTATGGAATGTTCGCAGACTTAACCCGATCAAAATTCCCTCCTAGTGCTAAACTTTTATCCAAACTGAGAATAATCTTTTGGGTTGTCGCCGCAAAAGCATTTGCGTTCGATCCCCCCCCCCCCCCCAGATCTTTCCCACGCCACGCCACGCCACGCCACCCCCCCCCCACACGCTTGTCGACGTTACAGGTGGCGCACACGGACCTTGTGCACGCACACACGCACACACAAACTTCGCCGTTACATAAGGCTGCGTGGGCGCCTCCATGAACCCCCCCTCCCCCACAGCAGAAGGGGTGAAGACGAGGAAAGAGGAGGGAGGAAGAGTGTTCGCTCCGCTTTTGCCTCTGGGCGTTTTTGTGTTCTTGCCCCTCGAACCCTACGCTGGCTCTCCCTGGGGGGGGCAGGGCGGAGCGCAGGAAATAGCCAGGCTGAGTGGGAGGGGCCGGAGCAAGGGCCGGAGCAGGGGTACATAGGGGCCGTTTGAGGTGTCCCTACCCTCCAAAAGCCTCGTATGCACCCTAGCCCACCCTCCCTGAGCCGTCACACAGGGTGGCAGAGTCCAGATTAACCAATCGGCACCGTTCTCACTTCCACCCCCATATCCTCATCCTCTCCCTGAGTCACACTACAGTTAATCTCTGCCATTTGTCACAACAGGCCGGTGGGGTGGGAGGGCGGGGGGGGTCCTGACATGGTTCACAGCATCTTTATACGCAGGCAGGCAGCTGGGACAGCCGTGGGGTCCTCGCCCGGTGTTCTTGTGTGGGACCCAGCTGGTACCTTGAGATGAAGCAGTAGTCAGGTAGTGGTAGTCAGCTGTGAAGCAGTGTGTGGACTTAAGGCCTTAGTTACCCTCACTTTTATGGGCCAACTGCCTTCCAAAAACGAGGAGCACCACAGTGTTTTCTGAAATACACCAGAGACCAGGCCTCGCACAGTCCTGCAGATTCCTTGGACCATGGGCAACAAGGATGAGCTGAATGACCAGTCAGTCACAATCTTATGTTCTTTTGGTCAAATTAGAGGGGGAAAAAAACATGTGCATTGTGGTAACTGTACAGCGTATTTCAGCTTTAGAGACCGCATGCATTCTGCATGCTTTACCCCTTTCCTCACCTTCTACTTTCCCAAAATGCAGGCTCGCTAGAATGACCAATCACAGTCTTCTCACCTTGGTGTGAAAATGATTAAGTACTTCCTTAGGATTATTTTCTATTAGTTTCCCAGCGAGGACTTGAACCCGCAATCTCGGCTTATCTGATGTTTATTTTGACCTGTGTTTGTCAGTGCTGTCCATACCTCTCTCGGTGACTCACAAATTACACAAACACTCCGGGAACAAGGCAATCCTGTGTGAAGGATTCCATTACTCACATTACTCACTCAACGGCCACGCAACGGTGTCCACAACAGACGGGATGCGATTATCAGGTCACGGCCCGGCGGAGAACGTACGGGTTCACGTTCCCTGGAATTTCTCTGTCCACGGCATGCCCTTTCCAGGCAAGGCCCAGCACTTGCCAAGGATACAATGTTTGTTTTTATGACCCTTCAGTTACACTGTGGCCACCATGAGAGTGCTTTCCTGGGAAAGGGGAGGGCGTGGTCCTGACGTAAGCGTTCGCACCCCTGCCCCGGTGCTCTCATTTGTAAGCCTGCAGAATGTTTTTCCTGAGCGGCTGACCGATAGGAGGCATTTGTGTTGTTTTCGCGTGGGGAATGCTGCCAGCGTCTCCGCTCCGCTGGGTGGCGAATATCTCCTGGCAACCGGATGTGCACTTGGAGTGCAAGGTCAAGAGCAAGGTCAACGGCCTGAGATTAGGGCGCCAGCAGGGCAGAGGCATCCCCCGATTCTGTCCAGCCCGCGGTTCTGCCCGCTACCACTCAAGCCACGGTCCGCTTAATGCTAACCTCCAGCATTATCATTATTTTTTAATGTTTTTTTAGGGCTTTTCAGCTTTATTTGACGGCACAGTGTAGAGAGACAGGAAGAATGGGGAGCGAGAGAGAGGGAGAGACATGCGACGATGGTCACGCGGCCGGATTCAATCGACCAGCGTCGCGACTCGCGGTGAGCTTGTGGACGGTGCTCTTACAGCCTATGCCAGGAGACACTCCCTCATTAGCATTATTCTACGGTAGATTCAAAGCTGGGGCATCCTGCGGAAGACCCGTTTGGGTCAAAGCGCCAATGTTTTTATTACTGTAATTAAATGGGAGTGTTTTTATGTAGCTACAGTGTCTGGACTCTACCCAGCACCTGTAGCTACGGTTGACTGGATGCATGTGTTCTAACTCAGCTCAGATTCAAGGCTGGGCTCTGTGACGTTTAAATTCAGGAAATGAACTGAAAACTGGAATTAAATTCATGTATGGGGAAAAATGCATTTGCCTAATAAACGTCTTAATCTGCGTCTGTCAGTCCCGGGGAGCTCCTATCTTTTGTGCTTTTTGTTTCTGCTGAATTTCCTGTTCAGATAAAGTTGTAAAAAAACAGGTGTTTTAGGCCTTTCCCAATATATTTCCTTTAGCTTATCTTAACACAGTGCAGGTTTGGCTCGGTCTATGGGCACACACACACACACACACACACACACACACACCTCACACAGTGCGGTCTATGGGCACACACACCTCACAGTCTCTCTCTCACACACACACACACACACACACAGTGCAGTCTATGGGCACACACACACACACTCACAAACACCTCATACAGTGCGGTCGATGGGCAGTCCATGGTTCCTGGGTGAACCACCCCCATTTCTGGTACCGATGAAACTTTATGAAGACCTCTTTGTCAGACGCTCTTCAAAGGGCTTGAAACTGCGTTCAAACCACCGCTAGCCCCCGGGGTGGCTGTCCGTTTCCTCTGAATGACGAATCAGAGTGTGTGATCCCAGAGATAGGGACCAATCAAACAGACAGATGAGTGGTAGGGCAGTGACAGGGCTGTGTAGGTGTGTGTTTGATCCTGAGGGGCTTTATTAATAAGACTGGAGTACTCTTTGTTTCATGGTTACCTTGAATGGGGTGACTCATTTGGGTTAACAGAAGAGCTGAATAAGGACTTTGTACAGGTGTGAAGTGTCAGAATACCTGAAGGTTTAAATAGAATATCATCATACTTTGTGCCATGTCCTGGGCTTGCCAACTCAAGCTTCACTGAAATCTACTCTGTGCTTGTGCATACACACACACACACATACTTACACACACAGACACACACAATCAGCACACTGCGTACTGTGGCCAGAGCCAATCAGCTTTTTGTGCACTGTGGCCAGAGCCAATCAGCTCGCTGTGCACTGTGGCCAGAGCCAATCAGCACTCTGCACACTGTGCCAATCAGCACTCTGCACACTGTGGCCAGAGCCAATCAGCACTCTGCGCACTGTGGCCAGAACCAATCAGCACGCTGCGCACTGTGGCCAGAGCCAATCAGCACGCTGCGCACTGTGGCCAGAGCCAATCAGCACTCTGCATACTGTGTGGTCAGAGCCACTGGGCCTGGAAATTCAGCCTTCTTCCTTAAAAAACGGCGTCGGCAATGTCCTCATTCCACCCAGTTTCCGGCACTTTCCGTTCGTGTATGCTTGGGGGTATGTCCGTTTCAGCACCGAAGGGCGATCAGAGTCTCTTTTTTATTTATTTTTATTTTATTTACTTATTTACTGGAAAAAGTTAAAGAGCAAATATGTGACTATATTTCACAAATATAGAACACAAAGGACAGTTAACAGGAGCCGGACTCGGTTTAAAAACTGTTTTTCAGCGGGTTTCCTGTTCCTCATCAAGAGAGGGGGAAGAATAAGAAGAATGTATACATTAGAATAAAGAGAGAAAGAGAGAATGAATGGTGGAAGGGGTACATCTAACAGTGACATGATATGCTAAGCTAGACCTCTTCAGCTATGAGGTGGATTTTTTGCCAGGGAAAGCCAGCAAACTTGTATCCAGGGAAGCACTAGTTACAGTTCTAATCTGTAGGCTGCAGCGTTGCATCAGGACTAAAGCTCTGCATATTACATTTCCATCTGTTTTATGTTGTTGGGGTTGGAAAGGATATGGGTGTTTTTTGTTAATGCTGGAACAGCGCGTTGTTGTGCGGGAAAATGAAGCGGTCTAATGGAGCGCTGTATTATGTAGATGTGGTCTATGAGTCACAGGGTCGTACGGGACGGGACGGGACGGGGGGGGGGGTCAGAGCCGTTCTCGTGGAAACGGTCAGTGCTCGTTCGCGCCGGGTTCCACGGAGGTTTCCGTATTAATGAGATCTGCCAGTAACTCAGGCTTGTTGAGTGAATTGATCCACATCTGCTGTTCGCTTCCAAGATTCCAACACCCCCCCCCCCCCCCACACACACACTGGAGTTACCGTACCGACGGCCTGCCCCAATTCCATTTCATTTTCCAGCAGAGGTGTTGCCCAATCGGACGCCTTTACTGGAAAATCTCACCACCGCTCTTGCTAAGCCCAGTTCAGCTCTCAGCTGACCACGCATGATTATGATGTCATCGTTAACCCCCTCCTTCCCGTGCTCAGGGATTTGCTGCGCACTGATTGGTCAATGGGAGGAGTCTTCTAATCTCCAGCACCTGCTCTTTTTTTTCTTTTTCTTTTTTTAGCAAACCACTGTAATTTCCTGTTGTCTGGCAATATCAGGCCTTCTTATTCAACTCAAGTATTTTTATTTATTATCTTGATATAGATAGAGTCCAAGCAGAGTATTGCGGGGAACGCCGTCTCCTTGAAAACTCAAGATTATCAAAGGGTCGTTATTCGCTAAAAGCTCCCAGGTGAGGGCTCATGGAGAAACATCAGTCGCCTTTCAGGCTGTTTTTGTCCTTTACCCTGGACAGCACCCGCTAAGCTAAACGAGCAGACGGCGTTAAAGACGCTATAAACGCGTTAAGCACGCTGAGAGGCTCTGAGGTGACCACAGCAGCGGTTACCGTAGTGATTTACATCGCGGACGTCAGCTCCCGAAACAAACCCCTCCTTTAGCGCGTGAACCCTTCGGCTTTCAACGCTGCTGCCCTTAACCCCCTCGGGCCCAGAATATCGACCGCGGTTAAACCAGGGTTGCTCATCTCTCGCTTTCCAGATTAAAGCGCAAGGAGCAGGATGTAAGACGTCCCGTCTTAACGAGGAGGTGAAATGACGGCGTAAACGCACGGTATGAATCACTCTGTGAGCTTTACGGTAAATAATCTCTGGGGAGCGCCTCCTGTTATCCCCTCAGCGGCTGAGGTCTTGACGGACGGGATAGTTTTAGCGGTGCGGCCTCGTGGGCCAGGACCCCGAAGAGAGTCCGGAATGTTCCCCGGCCACTGGGTTTCGGCGGCGTGGACGGGGCCGATTCTCTCCGCGGATCGGGATCGGAACACGCCTCGAGCGCAAAGGAGGGTCGACAAAGCGGAAAAGGCATTTAGCTTATGGTGCAGGACTGCACTCTGTCTCCTGAGAGAGGTCCTTATTCAGGAGTTGGGACTTGGTGTTTGTACAAATGATTTAACGGGAGCCCTCGTATGCGCGCGTGTGCGTGCGTACGTGAGCAGCAGGTACAAAGGTTGGGGGGTGTGTTCTCCTGTTTCAGACTCCTCCCCTGCTCTGAGGTCATACGGCACACCCATTGGCCCTGCCCTGGGTGTGAGGGACTGAGGAGGACGAGGAGGGGTAGGGGTGGCTCTTTCTGTTCAGGGTTCCTGGCAGTGGGGAAAGTTGGGGGTGGGGGTATGTGGGTGTGGTACCCGCTGCTGCACCCCTCTCTCCCTCTCTCCCTCCCTCCCTCCCTCTCTCTCCCTTTCTCTCTCCCTCCCTCCCTCTCTCTCTCTCTCTCTCTCTCCCTCCCTCCCTCTCTCCCTCCCTCAGTAAAGGTGCATAGCTGTTAGTAGAGCAGGGTGGGGCTGGGTTTGAGTACACAGTTTGAAGCCACAGCAACCCATGGCAACCCAGGACATGTCTGCCTGTCTGTGTGTGTGTGTGTGTGTGTGTGTGTGGGTGTGCGTGTGTTTGTTTTAGCGTGTGCATGGGTGTGTGTTCGGTCTTAGTTTTAGTATGGGTGTGCGTGCGTGTGTGTTTAAGCGTGTGGATGTATGTTTGGTTTTTGTTTTAGTTTTTGTGTGTGTATGTCTGTCTGTCTGTCTGTCACACGGTTTCTGTGTGTCTGTATGTCTACTGTTCCTGTGTGTATGTGTGCACCTGTGTGTGTGTGTGTGTGTGTGTGTGTGTGTGTGCATGCGTGTATGTCCCTGCTCTGTGTGTGCTTTTACCAGAGTGTGTGTGTGTGTGTGTGTGTGTGTGTGTGTGTGTATGTATGTGCATGTGTGTGTATGCACGTTTGTGTGTGTGTGTGTGTGTGTGTGTGTGTGTGTGTGCGCATGTGTGTGTGTATGCGTATGCGCATTTGCGTGTGTGTATGTGCGTGTGTGAGCACTGGACCAGACTACAGGTTACCCAATGTTCCTTTCCATTGTCTCTCCACCGCCGCACCCTGTACCTCCTTCAGGCTGCTGCTCTCTCTGCCAGTTATACACACACACACACCATGCAAATACCTTTCTGCAGCCCTGACGGTAACGTGTGTGTGTGTGTGCGTGTGCGCCTTCTTCCTCCCTGCCACTGCCCTCATGGATCATTCACCCTGAAAACACAGGCACATCAAAAAGCCGCTCAACTTTCCGCGAGGACAAGCTTAAAAAGATTCTGCCACTCACCAGAAAGTGGGCGGTCTCTGCTGTCACAAAGAGAGCGACTTCCACGGATAACCTTCCAGCGAACGGCTAGCGTACAATTCTGCCAAGTTACACGCTAATGCTAAGTAAGCTAAACCCAAAGATAAAACAAAGATCAATACTATATTTTTTTAGTTAGACCCAAAAGCAGATGTTATTACAAGAATTAGCATTTAACTATCAAGTTTACCGATAGACTGTCGCTGATATGAAGCTATTTGATGCTTCTCAGTTCAGATGCGATTGGTCAGTCACTTCCACGTAATCACGCCCAACAATAAAAGTGTGAATGCTTTTAACTTTGGCCCTTGGTATTGCTATACGTGCAGAGCCTGTAGTTCCACGATGTTCCCTCCATTTGAAACAGTGAAGGGTGAGTGGCCACTGGTGGCGTGTGCTTCCCAGGCAGGGCCTGAAGGAGCTGGGTATCGCCGTGCTCAGTGGATTCCTTCTGGGGAGCTGATTGGGCCTCTGTGTTTACCGGGCCGTTTGTTTCTGATTTTGGGTCACGTGATCTCCCCCCCCCCTCTTTTCCAGCGCGTTGGGAGGCGCCTCTGCACTGCATATCCCAGCATTCCCTAGCGGAGGCTGCCTCATTGACTACGTTCCCCAGGTGTGCCTGTTACTGACAAACAAGGTGAGTGTGATTATCTGTGAGTGACAGCGAGCGCCTGCCGTCACCTGACCTCACGTTACCCCCCGGGGTCAAAGTGAGGTGAGGTGAGGTGAGAACACATGCACATGCACGCACACACTCACACACACAGGCACACACATGCATACACACACACACACACACACACACATATGCACCGATCAGTACACATGCTTTTGCATTTAGGTTTACTAACACACAAGCATACATACACATGGATACTTACTAAAACGTGCGTGTACACATTAACGCATACAGTACATGTGCACTTGCTGACACACGGGTGTGGCTGGTTGCCAGTGGCTTAGTACATATGATTTTCATATATGCACATGGAGCATTGTACAGATGTACGTTATATACGACAAACTTTTGAAAAAATAATACCTATATTTCATGGCCCTGCAGATATTGCGCATATTGCAATATTTGGGTCTGGGGGTGTGGGGGCGTTTGGGGGGCAGTAGGGTGTGGTGGGAGGGATAACAGCGCTCAGACCACAGGTCTGTCCTCACTTTTCCTTTTTATTATTATTTTTTTTCCAATATGAATTTGGCATCTCCAAACCCACCGTTAGAATGTCTGATTCACAGATGAAGTAGAGTCGGATCCGATCGGAGACCGTGGCGGGTCTGCTCTCACGTTTAAAGTGATACTGCAGTCAAAAACCGACTTTTCCCATTGAAAACCGATGTTTTGGGTTAGATTATGATCATACACAACTGTTTATGTCCGAAAATCTCATGTTTAGTCAAAATAGTTGTATCTGAGTTTTTGTGTAGGCTTACCAATATGCTAGTTTCCGGGGATTCGTGACGTCACGAGATCCTTAACATAAAAATGGGTGGAGTTGAGGTGATCCTAGGGGTGGTCTCGGCTGGGCACGTGGTATAAAAGCAGAGACCAACGGGTTTTTTTTCCTCTTTGAGACTGAGACCCTTACTGCTAACTAGTTAGTTCAAGTTCAAATGTGAATTGCTTTGTATTACTGCTAACGTTAATATTACGACTTATATCGACACACCCTTTCACTCTTTGACCGTATGAATATTCATAATATGAGTATGTAGCACCATCGTCATATGATCACACCCACTCACGAGTTCCAGTTCAAATTGAAGCGGTAAAAAAGGCCTTAGAAAAGCCTCTGCAGTATCTCTTTAACAGTGTAAGGAGCACGAGATGCTTTCCTCAGAACAGGCCGCTCGTATGAACACAGCTTCATGTGCAGAGCGAGAGGTCCTCTTTACTCCAGCAGCTGAGCGCTGAAGGGCTCCATTACACAGGTAACTCTCAGGTAACTGGTCTCACCTGGACTCGTCTCTCTCACCTGCCTGATGTGGAAGCTGGGAGCCCTTGTGCCTCTCTGAGTGCCAGGGTTGGGGTCTATACCATGGGTGTCCAATCTTACCCGAAAAGGGCTGGTGTGGGTGCAGGTTTTTATTTTAGCCCAACACTGACACACCTGATTCTACTCATCAGCTAATCGTAGTCTTCAATCGAGACCTTGATAAGTGGAATCAGGTGTCTTAGTGCCGGGCTAGAACAAAAACCTGCACCCACACCAGCCCTTTTGGGATAAGTTTGGACACCCCTAGACCGTACGGAGCACCATGTAAAGTCTGGACTTGAATTCTCCCAGGGACTCAGCTGTGATTCAGCTGTGTCCCCCAGCACAGCCGGGCATTTTAGGGGCTGGATTTTCAGCTGGGACAGAACACGGGCTGGGTATCAGACGAGCCTAACTCCTCTTGTGCTGCGAGTGTGCATCTGGAATGCATTTTGCTTTTGAAATGTTTTATTGGCGTGAGATTTACGAGGGATCGTTACGATCTGACACTGGCGCTATTAGAATTAGAGCCGTTTGGGACCTCCAGGACTTTCCTCGCACCCCATTGGACGCTTCCGCCCGCTTGCATCATCCTCCCGGCAACGTGACAGGAAGTGCAGCCGGGGAGTGTCCCGCCCACATGGAACACCTCAGCAAATACCTGAGCCATGAGTGAGCTGCTCTGTCACTGATCCCACAACCCCCTGCAGGGGAGGGAGACAGGTGTGTGTGGGGTGTGTGTGCGTGTGCTTGTGTGTGTGCATGTGTGTGACTGTGTGTGTTTGTGTTTGTGTGTGTGTCCTTGTTTTTTTTGTGTGCGTGTGTGTGTGTGTGTGTGTGTGTGTGTGTGTGTGTGTGTGTGTGTGTGTGTGTGTGTGTGTGTGTGAAAGTGAGTGTCTGTGTGTGTGTCTGTGTGTGTGTGTGAGTGTGTGTCTGTATGTGTGTGCTTTTGTGCTTGTTGTTGAGTGTGTGCATATGTGTGTGTGAGTGTCTGTCTGAATGTTTGTGCTTTTGAGTATGTGTCTGTGTGTGTGGGTAGGGAGGTTTGATGGAGGTGTAAAGTTCACCGATCCGTGGTTCCCACATCACCGCCATAGTGACTAAATGCACATGGCCCTCCAGCAATGCCCACCCCCACCCCCATCTCCACATGAGGCCAGTTCCCTGAAGCTCTGCCCATTTTAAACTGCTGAGTCACTCAATACGATCTCTCTCCAGCCCTGACTGATCAAAGAGGAATCTACTGCTCAACCAGCGGTCGTCTTCCCCTACGTGTCTCACCAGAGCCGTGTTAGATACAGTCTTATACAGGATTCTGTCCTGTTTGAGGTGTAAGATCACAAATATTTGTTCTTAACTGAACATTCTAATGCTGATGCAACAATGAGGTTCTAACATTCCAAAAAAACCTACTCTTCAAAGGGTTAAAGCAGGGTTCTCCACTTCCCATCCTGAAGGGCTGTGTGTGTATGCAGCGTTTTTGATGTGTTCCTGCACCCAGGTGCTTGGCTAAGGAGTCCGCACACCTAGTTTCCAAGGCCTAAATTGGCTGCCGATCGAAAGGAAATCACAAAACAAGCAGCGACTGCGGCACCTCCAGGACTGGAGTTTTATATCCCCGCCTTAGAGCAGACATGTTGGCAGTCTTTATTTCATGAAGCAGTTTTAATTTCCTGTTGTGAAAGGTACTCCGTTTTTTTAAATAAAAAGAAAAAGTCTTTTGTTTTATTACATAGAAAAATAGGGGAATGATGCCTTTGTCGTTGGCCTGGGAAACTCCTGTATCCAATAAGCATGCCTTTTAATTGAGAATATACCGCTGCTGTACACTTTGTTATGAGAGAGCACTCCATCTTTTCCCACTTTTTATAAACATTGCAATAATCTGTGCAAGGTTCTAGCAGTTTTCACAATTTCATTCATTGAAGTTTAAGTTCACAGTCGGGGAAATGTATCAGCTGGAGGTGTCATTTGGCGAGCCGTGCTCCTCGATTTGCGAGAGTAAAGACATGATACGATTGCTCATCTTAAGAGCGGCCAGCACGGGCTGATTCATTCAGAGTGAGTAGCCTGTAAGGGGCGTGACTGGGATAGACTGGCAGGCTGTGTGCGAGTGTAGGTTAACAGGGTGTGTGAGTATAATAAACGGATTGCAGATGAGCCCTAAATTTTGGCACGGGTGTCGCCACCCGCCGTTGGCCCTTGGCTCCGGCGGCTAGCGAAATCGCGCGGGGCTTTTATCGAAAACTGCCTGACCAAAGTCCAAGCCGCTTTGCCGTCGGGCCCTGCCCTGTTTACCGAGCGGCGGGCCAGAACGTGTGTGTGCGTGTCCTCTAATTACAAGGGTACGGGCTTCACGGCGCCAGAGCAGTCGCGCGCAGTTTCACACAGGCCCTGCGCGGTACAAACACACCGACTCACATCGCGGTTCCCCGCGCCGGCCTCGTCGGGAACGCCCGCTACATCAGCCGTGACCCGGAGTCGGCCGTAATTTCTCTTATCTCCAGCTGTCAGACTCTCGGGAGAATAGAAGACGATCTGCCAAAACACGGCGATAAATTTAACGAGATATTAAAAGAGATAAATTATACGAGTTGACGTCATAGGAATGTGCTGATTGCGGTGGATCGGTGGTGAGAATGAGGCCTGTTTCTCCGGTCGGAAACGCACTGCGAGAAAGAGAGAGAGATGGATAAAACAGTGAGCGCAAAGCCTTTTTCTCCAGTCAGAATAGACTGGATGTACATACAGGTACATGCACATGGAAAAAGCACACATACTTACAGGCACACTTACATACACGCAGATAGATGCATACATCAGCCTTGAAAATGGCAGAGTAAAATATTATGTGTTACAGAAACTTTACTTCTGTTCTGAGTTGAGGAGCGCCCTGTGCTGTTTGAAGTGTTACATCCTCAGCAGCATCTAAATAGGGCTATGAGAGGCGCTGCAATTCTGGAACATCTGACATCACATTTAAACTGACCAATCACGGAGGAGCAAAAACCAAACAAGGGAGGCTTTAATGGATGCTGGTGCGCAACACTCAAAACTCTGTTTGTACGCACTGTAAATAAAGGGGCCCGGAATCGCGTGAGGCAGCCATTTTGTGTCTGGAAATAAAGCACACATTTGCAGTCAGATGCAGGTAAGATAGGCTCTCTGGCAGCTGAAGGTACAGAGTGACACACATCACATCATGTATCCCAAGGTGTGAACTCTTCACTCCACCATTTTCCACTTACTAAATTAGGTTTGATTCATTAAAAACTGATCTTGGTTTTGTTGTACTTGATATGTATGACCTGAGATATTTTTGATTTAAACTGTTTGTGTGGTTGGAATATCTCATCTCATTTTTGTATCCCATTAAACAAATCAATATACTTAATTATTTTACGGTATTTAACTGAATCGCCAATTAGGCTTAATTGAGATTCATGTTAAGGGCCAGATTTAATCAAAAATATCTCTAATTAATAGTAATCTTCTTTCCATTGGCACAAAAACACATTTCTCACTGCAAGGGCTTAAACCAGGTAATTTTTAGGTGAAATCAATTTCAGGTCAGTGTTCAGTCAACAGCGTAAATGAAACTGAAGTTATCAGAAGCATTCAGCAGAAAAACCCCCGTGCATGTGGCAATGCTGCTCATACAACCCTTAGGACCAGAGGAGGTAAACACTGTGATGTTTTATTGTCTGTAACGAAAGCAGCGAAGCGTGCCATTTCATTTGCATTATCCCATGGTTAAATGTAAAAAACCATTATCTTTGTTGCTGTGCATGCTGGCGCCACACCTGTCCTGGAAGGCATTGAAGTATGGGGTGGGGCCTTACACAATGCCTGCGCTCCACTTTGACACACATTCCCTCTCTCCCTCTCTCTCTCTCTCCCCTTCTCTCTTTCTTTTCCCCTTTCCCCCTCTCTTCCTCTCCTTTTCTCTCCCTCTTCCTCTGTCCTTCTTTTTTTGCTCTTCCTCAATGTCTCCCACCCCCTCCCTCTTTCTCTCCCCCTCTCCCCCTCTCCCTCTCTCCCTCTCTTCACAGGTACAGTATGTTATCCAGGGTTACCATAAGAGAAGAGAGTACATCGCTGCCTTTCTCAGCCATTTTGGAATGTGAGTCTGTTCTCCCGCGTGCGTGCGTGCGTGCGTGCGTGCGTGTACGTCAATCTCTGTGTCTGTAAGGGACTCTGTGCGTGGGCACATGCGAGTACTGTATGTTCTTGCATATAAGTGTATGTGGGCGTATTTGTGTGTGTCTGTGCACACAGGCGTGTGTGTGTGTGTGTGTGTGTGTGTGTGTATGTAAGGGTGTAGGTATATTTATGCGTGTGTGCCTGCCGGTAATGTATTTTATAAATGTGGACGTAAATAATAAAGTTGAAATGTGTCTGTTTCAGGGGTGTAGTGGAGTACGACGCAGAGGGATTCACTAAACTCACTCTGCTTCTCATGTGGAATGACTTCTGCTTCCTGGTGCACGGTGAATACTCACACGCACACACACACACACACACACACACACACACACACACACTGCACACACACTGCACACATACACACACACACACACACTGCACACACACACACACACACACACACACACACACTGCATACATACACACACACACACACACACACACACTGCACACATACACACACACACACACACACACATACACACACATACACACACTGCACACATACACACACTGCATACACACACACTGCGCACACACACACACACACACACACATGTGCACACACACACACACACACACACACACACATTCCATAGGCCCACACTCCTTCCTGAGAAACCCCAGACAGGGCCACGCCTGTCCTGCTTTCAGAGCTTACCTAACCTCACCTTACTGTTACATCCCCTGCACCTCACCTTACTGTTACATCCCCTGCACGGCATGTAGCTGCAGTCCTGCAAGGCCACAGTCTTACTGTTCATTTAGCCACTGACTGTCTAAAAGGGCCACACACTGTGGCTGTGACTGAATCAGAGCCACATCTTCTGCAACCTGTGGACTGTGTACTAGCATACTGTGTTCTGGTTACTACATACTGCTTAGTGACATGCAGTATGCAAGAAATATACTCCATATTTTATCAGCTGAAACCCGGAAATAAGTCCATCATCCGCAGATTTTAAGTACACTTTATTGAGAGAACACTTCACCTACTTAACAATGTCCTCATCCAGTGTTCTCAATAGCATAGAAAGGCGTTGATTCGGACACAGCCCATGTTTCCACAGTCTAAATTTACCGTTGATTGATAGATCTGCCGACACTGTTCCCCTAAGACTGTGTTTCCTCTTCCAGTAAAGGAGTGTGTGACCTTATCTGGCTTAGATAACCATGGCAGATCATCTATATCATGCCTTGAGCAACTCAGAAGGGGCTTTTTACAGTGGTGTCACTGTTATTAAGGCGTTTTTAGTTCCGTTTCCAAAACCTGTTCCGAGTCAAGTCGAGCTCCCGTCGGTGAGAGAGTCTGATTGGCTGTGGTTTGGAGAGGAGGGACGGTGACCTCTGACCCCTCTCTGTCTCGTCCCCTACAGTGGACCTCCCTCTGTACTTCCCCCGGGATCAGCCCACGCTCACCTTCCAGTCTGTGTACCACTTCACCAGCAGCGGGCAGCTGTACTCCCAGGTCCAGCGCTCGTACCCCTACAGCCCACGCTGGGACGGCAACGAGATGGCCAAGAGAGCCAAGTAAGAGCCCCTTCTGCATTTTACACCCCCTCTAAAAACCCTGTTACCCCTCTGAACTCCTCCACATCTTACCTCTACAAACCCCCCTTATCCCCCCTGACCCCCCCCCCCCCCCTAATAAAACCCCTACTTTACCCTATACCCTCCCACATCTTACCCTCCTCTACAACCCCTGTATCACCTGTTAACCCGGGTACCCTTCCACACCTGGCCCGGCCCTTCTGAAAACCCCAGTACTAAACCTTTACTCTGGCGTTTCACTAAGCATCTCTGGATGAGTGAGTTTACCTGACCTGTAGGTTTTCACTGCAGTGAGAATACACTGTATAGACTGCACAGGCTTTTATGGGAGATTATAAAGGCCAGTTATAAAGCATTTAGGCCTTCCAGGCATTGAAGTATCATCCTCGCAAAGGTTAGTGGCTCAGTGTGGGCTCAGTGAAGATGACTCTGTACTATACTGTATGTAACTGTAAGGCAAAGTACAGGTACATTTATCTCCAGCTACAGTTTTTTTTTTTCTCCAAAATTCAAAGTCAGTGTTCTAGAACACCATTGCTTTCAGTTACCAGTAGTGATTGTGACGTCAGCATTGGAATGTTCAGTTAAGAACACTCGAATCGCGTTTGTGATCTCACACCCTTAAGGGTTCGGAGTGACCTTCACTTGTGCTTAACCGCATGGCTATAGTGGGTCCGTTCGCTGTCAGCTTCACTCAAAGCCTTCACATGCCCAGCGCGTCCGTGAGTCCCAGTTTCCTGAAGACTTCAAAGGCAGCAGATAAACGCCGTTTGCATTGTGCGCCCTCGGTAACAGCATGTCTGCGTCTCATCTCCCTGTTTAATTGTGTTCCAAACAGGCAGAGCGTTCCAAATGCTCAGAATTCCATTCTGCCGGTTCCACATTAAACAGCATGCGCCCACAATATGACGAGCGGAATAAAACGCTCTGTTCTGAAGAGAAACCCCGCCCCCACACTGTCTTAAAATGCACAGCAATTAATGTATATTAATGTGGCAGTGTGACTTCCTGTATGTTCATTTGCCTTTCCTGGAAAGCATAAAAATCGCTGCCTTTTAATTTTATTTGAATTTAATTAAATTTGCTCTCTCCCTCTGTACCTCTCTCTCCCTTCTTTCTCCCTCCATCTCTCCCTTTCTCTCTCTCACCCCGTCTCACCATTCCTCTGTCCATCTATCTGTCTGTCCATCTGTCTTCTCAGAGCATATTTCAGGAGTTTCGTACCTCAGTTCCAGGAAGGGGCTTTTGCTAACGGGAAACTCTAGTGTCGTGAGAGACTGGATGACATCACTGCGTGAGTTGTAGGTGCCTGGGACACGCGTGTGTGCACTGAACACAGGACAATTTTTAAGCGATGGTTGAATGATCATGTCCACGTTGAACATGTTGCTGTTCTCAATTGTCATTTTTTTTTGTTTTTTTACTTGTTTATTTGACGTTCACCCCTGCTCTGTAAGCTACCACACAATGTAGTCTGTGAACAGATATGTGCTGCATATCGAACCCATGTCAAAATCCTACCAATAGGAGTAGTGCCAGAGGGTTGGTCAGGGCAGGGCAGGGCAGGGTTGGGCAGGGCGGGGCAGCAGGCGTAACAGACAGGTGAAATGAGGTAACCAGACTGTAGGTTGATCTGTACAATCTTCCTTTACAAAACAATCAGCTGCTATGCAGGGGGGGGGGGTGGAATGTACTGCTTGTGTATCGTTGTTTAAACGCTGTTGTGGAAGATCTTTAAAATGAACCGGTGGTATATGTGAGAATGATCTGTGATGTTTCTCTGTGTGCTGTATATTAGGAAAGACTTTTGCCAATAAAATTGAAGTTATGGATGGAAACTCGAGTCCTGCCTGTACACCGGACATGTTCCCAGTGACCTTACGCCTTTTCCCATCTTCATCAGACCCTCCTCCTCCTCCTGGTAATTAAATGAAGTCTGTGAGTAAAGACACCCGGTTGGCTGAGGAACGCCAGCCCAGACGGCGTCTTCGGCGATCGAACCCAGGGCGAGATAAGGCCGGCTGAAAGCGTTTCTGCAGGTCTACGCTCACGCTAAAGCGCCGTCTGCCTCGTTTGTTTGGTGCTACGCGGACACAAGGCCCCTCTGCTTTTATACCACGCGTGCAAACGTAACCCCTGTCCGTCTCCGCACGGCTTCTCTCTCCCCGGTACCCCCGCCGTTCGGATGCCTCTTTCCTTAGTGTGACGGGTGAAAGGACTGCGTTATCCCCGCTGGGGGTCTGCGAGCAGGAAGTGGAGATCCTGCTATTTCCTCCTCAGGTCAGAGAGAAACATGCACTCCAACTGTAACCTGCTAATGCCTCCTGTTCACTTCCACTATGGAGATAGTCCATCAGAACGCTCCACACACACACACACACACACACACATGCACACACAGACACACATACACTTCACACACAATCATATACACAAACACTTTCATACACACACAAACATATGCACATACACTTCACACACAAACATATGCACATGCACTTTCATACACAAACATACACATGCACTTTCACACACAAACATATACACATGCACTTTCATACACACACAAGCACACACAACACACTCTTGCATGCACACAGACACATGCATGTGCACGCATACATGCCGCATGCATAGACATTTTTATGCACACACACACACACACATGCGAGTGGACCCGATCCGGGAAGGTCAGATCAATCTAAGCACAGTATGCTTTGTCCTGTACCTAAACCACAAGCATTGCATCTCTTATTACTTACTCACAAATGATTTTGCTTAGTTCTGTGACTATTAAACACGTAATGTTCTGTAGTGCTGAGACAACCTTGCATCACAGTGATATATCCACACAAAATAACCATCTTCTTAAGATTTGCTCCTTCAAAGTTAAAGACAAGGCGCATTTCTGTCAGATTGAATCTAACCATATGAGTTATTATTATGTAAGACACTGAGGCATATTAACACCGCCTTTACAAACGATGAGGAAGTAAGCCACTCTGCTTACCTTTGTATGTACAGTATATCTGTGCCACTTGATTGACATAGCCGGGAATAAGGAACGGCATCTGCCTCCTTTTAAAATGGCCGTTTTTAGGGTTACAGGATCTCTTATCAGTGACCCAGCCCTGAATGCTCTAGCTCCTTAAATTGTTCTGAACCAGCGCTTTATTTCTATGGTACCCTGGGAAACCGTGTTACACGCAACGTCACGACTCTGGATCTGGATCTGAACGCACTGAAAGTTTAACTGGCACGCTGCTAAATATCAGGATAAATCCATCAGAATACAAAAAGTTATAAAGCCGAGTTAGCAAAAAAATGAATAAAAATATTATTTATTCCAGCATAATGTGGAAAAAATTGAAATAAATAAGTGCCTAAGCGCAAGGTGCACAGAGAGAAAAAAACAAGGCAAACGTTTGAGTCAGAGACTTTTATCAGTGCTGACATAGCGGAGATAGTACTGAGCGTAATGACTCATTAAACCTGGCTCGGAGGAGATGTGTGAGGAGATGGAAGCCGTGTTATTTGTTTGAGCTGTGTTTGTTTTAAAGTGTACTGGAGGTGAGGAAACGGTCCTTTCCCGCCATGGTGGCATCCCTTCCGCGCGCATTGCTGTGACACACAAGCCAGTCGTAGTGAACGAAACCAGTCGCTGAGGTTGTTTTGCTTAGTAATGTCAAAAAATGTGTTTTTGAGAGCGTAGTACATACTCTGTTTCTGTGTGAAGAAAACTATTCTCTATGTGTGTGTGTGTGTGTGTGTGTGAGTGTGCACGTGTTTGTATGTGAGTGAGTGTGTGTACGTATGAGTGTGCACATAGTTTGTATGTGTGTGTGCGCATATGTGGGCGGGCGTGTGTGTGGGTGTGTTTGAGAGAAAGAGAGAAAACGTGTGTGCTTGCTTTCATCATTAAAGATTAAGGGTCATTGTCAGGGTCTTTGTTGGCCTGCGGGGAGCCCTCTGCTATATTTATTGTTGGAAATACAGCGACTGTCATGTTTAATTGGGAACTGTAGGGTAAATGTATCTGGGGCATTTAATAGCATCAATTTTAATTCTTTTAATAAAAAGAATTTAATTAATTAATTAAATTAAGTCTTTTAATAAAATAATTAAAGTGAAGATTCTTTTTGTCTTTTTTTGCTGGGCTCCATGTTTCTCGCGGTAACCTTTGTCAACCCGCCATCCTGCGTCCTCTCCACCGTTAGCTCCGGGATAACCATGACCATACGAGCGAATATAGGAATATAAACTCTTTAAATGCACAGATTCCTCTGTCCTACTTTCTTTGGATTTCTGTGTCCTTCTCTCACTCTGGATTCCTCTGTCCTTCTCACTGTTTCTCTGTGCTTCTCATTCTGGATTCCTCTGTCCTTCTCACTCTGGATTCCTCTGTCCTTCTCTCTCTGGATTCTTCTGTCCTTCTCATTCTGGATTCCTCTGTCCTTCTCACTCTGGATTCCTCTGTCCTTTTCATTCTGGATTCCTCTGTCCTCTCACTCTGGATTCCTCTGTCCTTCTCACTCTGGATTCCTCTGTCCTTCTATCACTCTGGATTCCTCTGTCTGTCTCACTCTGGATTCCTCTGTTCTTCTCTCTCTGTGTTTCCCTGTGCATCACTCTGGATTTCTTTGTCCTACTCTCTCTGTGTTTCCCTGTGCTTCTCACTCTGGTTTCTTTTGTCATTTGCAAGACACTTTTGTTATTTACTTCAATAAAATGTAATACGTATTTTCAGTCTCTTTATTTCTATATAAAATGGTGCCATTTCTGTTTCGCTTCTACTGATTGGCTTTTTTTTATCATGGTTTTGTTATATCCATGTTATCCGTAACTGCCGGTGGCTTTTTACAGAGTGTGTTGGTGTCAGACGTTCACTGTTTTATTGATGTGGGACATCCTGAAGAGTCCCCAGAGGGCAGCCATTTTAGCGAACCTTTGAGATAAGGTTTTAGAGCCGTTGAGCTGACTGACAGGAACGATGTGTAGCCTGTCTTCATGCTCCCGCGTGCAGTTTAAAACCCTGCAGTTCCTTTCCATTTTCACCCTTCTTAATTCTGCAGGAACATTTGGGTGTAAATGAAGCATCATCCCCCTTGCACTGTACTCAGGGGACACCAGCTATTTTGGGGAGTTAATCTGTGTTCCTTTGGGGTCTTAAAAACGTCGTAGCTCAAGCTGCCATTTGGAAATTTTACCCCCCCTCCCTCCCCCCCCCCCCCACTCTCTCCTCAGAACAGAGGTATTCCAACAAGGCCGTCTGCCTGCCAAATCTGTCACTAATCTTCTAAATCCACTAATCCTTCCTCATTTAAGTGATCCTCAAGGCAGCAGGGGCATATTTGACTAATTGAGGATCCCTCGAGAACGATAATTAAAGCGGCGTTGGGATCCGAGAACTGCGCGGTGCGTTACCGGTAAGCACCTCGTCCTGGGGGGGGGGCTAGGTCTGTCAGCAGCAGTACCTCAGGTCAGAGGCTTACGCTCAAGCTTCTTGTTAACTTCAGTCCCGACAGTAGATCAGGTGTGCACTAAGGTGTTAGTGTGTCAGAGACATGGTGACCCGCTTGGCTTCTTCCCGCGAAAGACTTGCTTTCAATATGGAGACGGTGTTTTGCTGCAGAACGGCGACGCCAGAAATCTGAGCTGGGAATGTGGAACTTGGCTCCTTCTGACAGTCACAGCTTGAGTTTAAGGCGGAAGTGCGGACCTTCAACGCTGGGCCTTCGCGTTGTACAAAAACCGGGCCTCCCAAGGGAGAGACCGAAGCCCTCGTGTTCGTCCAATCGCGCGGCTAATTAGTTACATTAAGATTTCGAGTGGAATAGCAGCCAGAGACATTCTGGCACTCCGAGATCAGGGGTTGAATTGGCAGACTGTCGAAATGCTATCAGGCGCTGGCAGTCTATAAAATTACGTTTCTTTGTACAGGCACAACTTAAGTTTGAATGCTGCGTTCCCCGGGAATATTACCAGAGGGAAATTTCACTTAGTTTGGGTCTGACTTCACCCGGGATTATTTTTCAGACTTCATTCTTCTTCAGTTATTTCCCTGAGGTAACTTTTGAGAAGGGTAGAAAAAAATTAAAAAAAAAATTTGTGAGGCACTATAAGAGTTGCTCCACAGGGAGTTTTTTTTTTTTTAGCGGTAAGAGACGTTAACCAATAGGAATGATTGAAAGTCACCCTGCCACTCTGAATCACCACCTCCCTCCTGCCCGGAGGAGCTTAAACCAACAGGGCAGCGGGGAACGCAGGAGGTAATCGGAGGGAAATCGGGAACGTCTGGAAGGCCTGGATGTGTCACGGTGGGGAGCGCCGGGTGCCTTGTTTGCTCTCTCTCCCTGTCGCATCCCGAATTTCCGAAGCTGTCAACCCCGTCTATTTTTCCTGTGCGTTTTATTTAACATATTCCTCCAAAAAAAAACGCCCATGCGCAAAATCGCGAAGTTACAAAATCCTCCTGTTCTGATAACGGGCGGGGTACTTTCTGTTCCTGTGTGTGTACATGCAGACTGACACAGAGTGGGGCGGGGTGTAGGTTGTGTGTGTACATGCAGACTGACACAGAGTGGGGCAGGGTGTAGATTGTGTGTGTACATGCAGACTGACACAGAGTGGGGCAGGGTGTAGGTTGTGTGTGTACATGCAGACTGACAGAGTGGGGCAGGGTGTAGATTGTGTGTGTACATGCAGACTGACAGAGTGGGGCAGGGTGTAGGTTTGGTGGGGGGTCGTAGAGGGGTTGGGTGGGGACGTCGAAGGAACGCGTTTTCGGCTGGCAGCTCTCGGTTCTGCGGCGGATTGTTGATGTAAGCCGAGTTGTGGATGATGAGCGGAGAGGCTTAGCTAATTTGGGAGAGAGCAGCAGAGAGACGGGGATTTTCTGGGTTTTGTTGCAGCCGTTTGATCTGAGAGCAAAAAAAAAAAAGGCCCAGAGATGTCATGGAAATGAAATAATTTTTCTTTCATCTCCACGTGGAATGGAACTGGGATATTCTAACAATCTTCTGTCCCTGGATAGGACTGGGATATTCTAACACTCCTCTGTCCCTGGATAGGACTGGGATATTCTAACACTCTTCTGTCCCTGGATAGGACTGGGATATTCTAACACTCTTCTGTCCCTGGATAGGACTGGGATATTCTAACAATCTTCTGTCCCTGGATAGGACTGGGATATTCTAACACTCCTCTGTCCCTGGATAAGACTGGGATATTCTAACACTCCTCTGTCCCTGGATAAGACTGGGATATTCTAACACTCTTCTGTCCCTGGATAGGACTGGGATATTCTAACACTCTTCTGTCCCTGGATAAGACTGGGATATTCTAACACTCTTCTGTCCCTGGATAGGACTGGGATATTCTAACACTCCTCTGTCCCTGGATAAGACTGGGATATTCTAACACTCTTCTGTCCCTGGATAGGACTGGGATATTCTAACACTCCTCTGTCCCTGGATAAGACTGGGATATTCTAACACTCTTCTGTCCCTGGATAGGACTGGGATATTCTAACACTCTTCTGTCCCTGGATAGGACTGGGATATTCTAACACTCTTCTGTCCCTGGATAGGACTGGGATATTCTAACACTCTTCTGTCCCTGGATAGGACTGGGATATTCTAACACTCTTCTGTCCCTGGATAGGACTGGGATATTCTAACACTCTTCTGTCCCTGGATAGGACTGGGATATTCTAACACTCTTCTGTCCCTGGATAGGACTGGGATATTCTAACACTCTTCTGTCCCTGGATAGGACTGGGATATTCTAACACTCTTCTGTCCCTGGATAGGACTGGGATATTCTAACACTCTTCTGTCCCTGGATAGGACTGGGATATTCTAACACTCTTCTGTCCCTGGATAGGACTGGGATATTCTAACACTCTTCTGTCCCTGGATAGGACTGGGATATTCTAACACTCTTCTGTCCCTGGATAGGACTGGGATATTCTAACACTCTTCTGTCCCTGGATAGGACTGGGATATTCTAACACTCTTCTGTCCCTGGATAGGACTGGGATATTCTAACACTTTATTTTCCCCTTTCCTACTTGTTCCTCTGCTACCATAACCGCCACTCGTTAAAGCTTAATTGTGAATTGCTAATTGCTCCCTCTGTGTGGCACACCAGCAGAGAGAGACAGTAATCCCATAAAAGAGGTCTTCTCCATGATGTTGTCATGGTGATTAGACTGAATGGGGGTCTGGTTGATGTTGTCATGGTGATTAGACTAAATGTTGTTACGTCATTGAAATATACTGAAAATATACTGAAATAACATGTACGATCAATATATTGCATCACTTTTGATTTGTCAAGATGCATTGTTGTTAAATATATTTATTGTAGTTTCTACAAAGTCCAAATATTTGCAATATATTGCAGGCCCATTTTTGTTTCCCCCTCTCACATTCTTTTTGGATTTCTGTTGGGGTTTTAGTTTTTGATTTATTTTTGTCAAGAAAAAAAAGATTTTTTCATGTCCCTCAGGGTGGACGTTTGATGATTGATACAAAAGGTAGCGTTTGTTCTCCCATTCTTCCACAGAGGCGGACACAGTCGATTCAGACCTGTCAAGGATTTCCAGAAAAAAAACCCCTAAGGTCTTGTTTGTGTTCGATGCAGTGTTTGCGCCCGTTTTAAGGCGCGTTTAAGAGCGATCAATAAGCCAGAGTTTAATTTGCATGCAGGTATGCGGACGATGCAGTTTACCGGGGAACCAAGGGCCACACCTGGCTGTAAATTCCAAATATTTCTGCCTTAAAACCCTTTGAAGAGTAGGTTTTTTGGAATGTTTTTTTTTTTTTTTTTTCAAAATTCTACGTCAGTGTTCTAGAACTCTATCACTTTCAATTGCCAGTCGTGATTGTTACATCAGCATTAGAATGTTCAGTTAAGAACATTTTAATCACGTATTTGTGATAAAGAGTTAAATGGGTCACGAGTGACTCATCACTCATTAGTGACTCATTACTCATCCCAGCGGCGCCGTGTTTGAGCACCTGTGCCATTAAGCACCTGAGCTAAGGTTGGCATCTCAGTGACCCTGTATCAGAGCCCTGTCATGGGTATAGTTCACTGGAGGGAGGCCTCTCACTTGCGTACGCGTAGTTTTGACAGTCGGGTGGGTTTGAAGGAAGGGCCGTTTCAGAGCCGACGCTTTAACTCAGACTCCTGACGGACACGTTCGGCTTTCTCGGTTATTCAGCCGTTTCCTCCAGAGACGAGCGCGCACCTCGGGAACTTTGTCAAACCTGTTGAGCCCGGGCCTAGTGAATCGAGGTGAGCCCGGGCCTAGTGAATCGAGGACGCACGACGATGTCTTTCTTCCGCCTCTCCGTGGGCTGTTCTCCTGGCGTCCCGTCCTCGTCGTTCCGCTTCTCCAAGGAGCTGTCAGTGCGGCCGCCGATCGCTCCGTACGCCCGCTGATCTCCCCGGTCAGACGCTGTCAGGTCGACGGACGCGGCTCAGCGGCCTGTCAGGTGTGCTGACAGCTCTGGCACACGCGTGTGCGTGCACATGTACATGTGATGTGACAAGTCCGCTGAACGTCCGGGAGGGGGGGAGGGAGGGGGGGGTCCGTGCGGCGGGCGTACGGAAATCATGTCACGGCGTCCTGAGAGCAGGGATGGGGCGGGTTAGTACCCTCGGGAACCGGCGTTTTCTGCAACGTTCCCTTGCGTCTCAGCACAGTGGGTTAGCAGAAACTGCCCCCGTCAGTCACCACGAGCCGGACTTCCCTCTCTGGTTTGTTTTGGCATTGGAATCTTCTTCAGCAGCACACACTGTAATTAACAGGGCAGGATGTATAGACCCTTAGTTCTGGTAAATATACACTACATCCTGCCGTTAGTTGTGATTTATTGTGTTTATTTGGCAACCATGTTTACCACCTTACACCTGCTTACTTGTTTGAATATCCCCTGGGATTCTGGGTCTTCAGATGTTCCGAAATCTGACCTCTTCACCACCTACCCTGCAGTGTAGATTGACTGAATTGAAGTGAATTCATTAATTAATTAACCGTATTGCTTATTTGTGAGTTTCTTTCACACATACTCAACTTATATATTCAACATATATTCCACACAATACACAACACGGATATTTAAAGTGGATGTCGACAACTGCAAATGTAACCTCAGCATGATGAAAACATCACTGGGGAAAAATATTACTCGGAACATCATAGGAAGATGTTTTTTCCCCCAGAGCCGTGTGGAAAGGGCACGCACGTGCGCACGACCATCCCGTTACAAACTGTTGACCCCTGTTTGCCCTATGGTACTGAGGGTTACACCCGTGAGGGGAAGGGCGGGGTGGGGGGAGTTGTGTGTGCCGATCATGTGCCGCTCTTGCCAAGTGGCACAAACCCCCACCCCCCCCCACCCCCCTTGGCAACCTAATTAAATTTTCCACTTTTCCACACTCGCATTAAGGCTTCATCCAACCGGAAAGGACCGACCTCGAGAAAGGGCTCTTAGCCCCCCCACCCCCACCCTCTCTCTCCCATCCAATCAGGTGCAGGGTCCGTGAATGCGCTCACTCCGATGTTAGGGTTTGATCGTCTGTGGGAATGGCTATTTATCTTAAGGGGCTGACAACGTTGAGCCGCCACGACGACACAATTAGCATTCAGTCAACAGGCTGGAAGTGAGGCCGGAGATCCTCATTATATCCCTCAGCTCCAGGTTCGCTGGATCTGATTCGATGAGGAAGGTTCTGTCATTCTTTAGCTCTGAGCTATCGTAGCCTGAACATATGGTGCACTGTGACCTTGAGAAACCTGTGTTACCAACAGCATTTCGATTTGATTCAATCTCTCCCTCCCTCTCTCCCTCCGCCATCTCTATCCTCTCTCCCCCTCCCTCTCTCTCTCTCCTCCATCTCTATCCTCTCTACCTCCCTCTCTCATCTCTCTCTGTCTCTATCTCATGCAGCACATAAATTAAGTAGTCTGTATGGTGCATGACGATATCTTTCACTCTTTGCTGCCTCACTATGTTTAATATGAGGGTATGAAGTGTATGTTTTGTTAAGCCATTTGATAACATGTATTATGGCTTCTCCAGGGCCTCTATGTGATGTTTTCTTAGGATAAACTCAGAAACTAAACTTTACCAAATATCTCCAAGGAGGTGTAATTCAGGCAACAACAGCGAGTTTATCGGGTTGTGTACCCAAACAACGGGGCCAAACCTGCTCGTCCCCCCCTCCGTGTCCGCCAGCATTCCTAACGCCGGGCCCCTCTGAACAGCCCTTCTCGTAAATTGCACAAGACAGACGTGTTGACAGGCGGCGATAAACTTTGCCATTGTTAGCTGTGCCTGTGTTGAAAAGTTCCCGGGCAACACAGATTGATTCAGTCACCCTGCAGTGAGGAAAGTAAATAAATAAATAAATAAATAAAAATAGGCGCAAAAAAACGGAATGGAGCCAAAATGGCCGCTTGAGCCAGCGCACACTTTCCTTTGTGGTTTGTAATAATGAGAAGCATTATTATGATTAGGGCTCAACCTCCAGACAAAACATGAGAGAGAACAGCAAGTGTTGCAGGAAAGATGCTGGGCTGTTTACGGCAAGAACACTGAGATACTGAGATACTGCTCGCTCTCTCTCTCTCTCTCTCTCTCTCTCTCTCTCACTCTCTCTCTCTCTCTCACTCACTCTCTCACTCAGTCTCTCTCAGTATCTCTCTCACTCAGTCTTTCTCTCTCTCTCTGTCTGTCTGTTTGTCTGTCTATGGTCTGTCTCTTTTTCATGTCCCTCAATTCAGTTTCAATTCAATTTGCTTTATTGGAATGACATTTCCAACATACAAAAAGCCAATATGTACACATTGCCAAAGTGGCTTGTTTGTCTAACACATTGCAGAACACAATGACAATAATAACAATCATGAAACATAATAGCGAAACAAATAAAAACAGTGGTTGCTATGGTTATTAATAAAATAGTATTACGCATTGTAAAAAATGGCAAATAGTAATGATTATAGGTCACTGCTGTCTCTGGTTGTGGTAAGAAGCTACATAATCTGCAGCCAAATTTGCAGAACGCTTCTCCTCTCCCAGGAATGTTTGCCTTTCTTTTGTTTCAGGCAAGTCTTGAAAATTTGGGATAGTATGAATTTTGGGGTGAAATGTTCTCTAATTTGTTTATATTTTTCATATTTAGTGCAGAAGTGCAGCTCTGTCTCAGCCTGCTGTCGGTTACAGTTTGAGCACTACTGCCTCTCTGCTCTGGGCAGCCAGACCTGCTGATGTGGTCTGGTCTTTATAGCCAGGCAGTGTTCGTTCTCTCTCTCTCTCTCTCTCTCTCTCTCTCACGCACACACTCAGTGATGTGGTTGAGGTTAAGAAAGCCGCTATTTCTTCTTCTCATGTTATGAAAAGACATTCTGTGTTCTCGTTATTATTGGCACTTGGCTCCATCAGTCTCTTTATTTCACACTATTCTCTCTCTCTTCTCCCCCTCTCTCTCTCGCTTCCCCTCTCTCTCCCCCCCTCTCTCTCTCTCTCTTTGTTCAGTAATTCCACCACCCGCTCTAGTTTTCCTTTAGTATTTCCTCCTCTTTGTTTTTGCCTTGCTGCCAGTTTGCCATTTTAAAGCTCAGTCTTAAACGTGTTGTGTTTCTGACGCATTTCCTTCCATTGTTGCGGGAACAGATACACTCTCCTACAGCCCAGCACTTACTGTCAAAGCCACAGTCACCGTGTGTGTACGTGTACGTGTACGTGTACCTGTGTGTGTGTGTGCGTGTCTGTGTGCACAAGCACGCATGCATGGTGTGTATGTGTGCGTGTGTGTGTGTGCGTGCGTGCGTGCGTGGGGGGCTTTACCATCACTTGTCAGTCCGTCCGTTTAACGACATTGAGTTAGTCAAACATCTAGTTCCTCTACGGCAGGGCTGGCCCACCCTGCTCCTGGGGAACCACAGGGTCTGCTGGTTTTTGTTTTCACCTTAAATACAACAACCGCTTAGACCAAAGAAACCAGGTGGAGTTGAGTAAATTGTGTAATCAACTGCTTTAATTGATCAATTAAGTGTCGAATAACAACAAAAACCAGCAGACCCTGCGGCTCTCCGGGACCAGGGTTCCCCACCCCGGCTCCTCGGTAACCCCATTAGAGGGGTGCTTATGGGGTTAAAGGAGCTCTGTGTTTCTGTGGTCCACTTGGTTCTGTATGGCAGGTGTTTTGCACCAAAGGAGACTTCTGTACCATAGATATAGAACCATAGATGTGGCATATCATGTAATGTAATATTAATTAGTAATAAACATCGTACCTGGGTACAGCTATAATAGGAACCTAAGGTAAAAGTGTCATGTACTTTCTAATCCGCTGTGATGTCATAATCGGGTCTCAGAAGCCAGATAGCTCATTATTTGCTCATAGATATAAAACCATGGTTACTGGCCGCCATCTTACCTGGGTATGGTCTCAAAAATTGTTCCACTAAACTATGACGTATGTCACATCTATGGTTCTATATCTATGTTCTGTACCTTCCATTCTGTGACATCACTGCCCCCCCCCCCCCCCCCCCCCCCCCCCCCACACACACACACACACACACACACACAGTCCCCCAATCTGCGCCATCAATGTACAAACAAACAGGCAAGAAAACAGGAAAACAGGCATAACATTTTTTTCCTACTGATTGTTTTGCCAACATCATGGCGACTCTCTTTTCTGCACGCGACCAGGCTCAAACCACAGCCGTGACCTTGAGATCGCAAGGTTGTTGAACATGAAACGTGGATGTCTGGGTTCACTAAAGCCACAGGTTGCTGTTGTTATGCAAAATCAGATTAATATGATTGTAAGCAGAATCATTTTCTATATACATGACTTCAAACTTTACAAACAGACCTGCAAAAATCTAATTAAGTTCAGAAACCTATAGATGAGCTTCCTACTTTTAGTCACACGTATATTGTGATTTAAATTTGAAAAGCTTGGGCAGTGTAGTACAGCCAACGTCCATGTTAGCGCCGACTGGTCCTAGTTGATCTAATGACGCAGGTGCAGTTTGCCAGATAGTTACAATTGCAGGGGCCCTGATAAACAAGTGAATGTTTTTTTACGGTCTTTATTTTTAAGAGGATCGGTCTAAGTGGTGATAATGTTTCCTTACAGTTCCCTTCCACACTGGAATGTTAAAATCATTCCTCCTCCTATTGCTGGAAATGAGTTGTCAAGGAAACCTCTAATGAAGTTGGGAAGCTAATTGGGATCAGCTGTTGCTGCTATAAACTGAAGTTCCTAAGGCATCTGTTTGGGGGCAAGAAGGGTGGGGTAGGGGGGGGGTGGTTTGGGTGAGAATGGTGGGGTATGGGGTGGTTAGGGCCATCAGTATTGCACTGGCATGATAAACCCAGGCGTGTAGCACCAAATTCTGGGCGCACACACACACTACGGCACCCCTCACTAAACCTGTTATCTATGGAGGCTCCCTCTGTTTAGTTACAGAAGTATACATGAACGTAACCGTTTTAATTGCCATGGCCAGTAATGGCTCTTGCGTCTCACTTCAGCTATCCTGTAAGATATCCAGTGTTGTCCTGTAAGATATCCAGCCTGTAAGATATCCAGGATATCCCGTAAGATATCCAGCCATCTGAAAACCAAACTGAGCACAACGCGCTGCTATGCACCTCTAAGCGACTCTAGCCACAGTGGTTGGATGTCTGTACGTTGCCTGTCTGTTTGAAGTGCTACCTGTGCATTCTATGCCATAACCAGCCCCCCCCCCCCCCCTTTTTTTTTTTTTACTGACGCTGTCCTTCTTTCACCTAGCTCAGGTTTCTCACCTCCTTTCTGTTTGCTTTTTGTCTCTGTTCCGTTGCTTGTGCAAACTACACCCCCGCCATTTTGAGTGTCCTGCAGTGAACTGTGTAGCATGTTAGCGCGTATAGATAGGCTATTAGGTGGATGCGTGCACGTTTTTTTTTTTGGGCAGTTACGAAAGAAACGCAGTGCGTGCCGAGCAGTGTCCCCGTCTGCCTCGCTCTGCGGCATGCGCACACGTGCCTGCTCCGGGTTTATGAGCGGTGAGATTAACCTGCAGGAATACGTACCGATATAATCTGGGTCAGCGAGCTAAATTTATAACGATGCACAAATGCCTTCACCTGGATAGATGAGGGTCACCTGGAACCTCGCGCCGCTCCGTAATGACAGCTTCCACCTCTGAAGTTTGCCTGCTCGGTTTTACTGCGTATTTCATATTGCATCTGTAATCCTCCAGAGATAGCCTACCGCGTGTTTTCCCACGTGTAATCAAGTTCGATCATCGGATAATGATCGTAAACCGAAAACATTGTTTATATATAGACAAGAGGTGTTCCCTTACCCACCGTCACTTTTTTCTATTCACTTAGTTCACCATCAATCATAAATTAAATCCACCTTTTAGGCTAGCTCACGTGCACACCCTCACTCCAACACAGTGAACCTAACGACAAATTTACAGAAAGGTTTTGCTGTTGGTTTTGGTGTTGTTTCAGTCCATAATTGATTTCCCCAACGGTTCAAAGTTATTTTATTGGCTCGCAGAATGACCATGATTAGACTGAATGGGGGGTTTGGTTGATGTTGTCATGGCAATTAGACAGAATGAGGGTTTGGGTTGATGCTGCCCTACAGTAGCCCTCATGTCATTGAGATATACTGCAGATATATTGAAATAGTGTGCACGATTAAAATGTTACATCACTTCACAATATATGGGCAAATATACAAAAGATTGCCAGTTTCAGGTAATGCAATAGATTTGTTGAATAGGTATTGAAAAGCTTTGCCGTGAAATGTATAATCAGATTTCCCAGAAATTCTAAATATTTTCAGTATATTACAGCATGCTCTATTTCTATGAGGGAGATAAATACTGTTTGTTGGCAAGGTTCCATTCTTTGTCATCTGACTTATTCACAAGGGTTTATATCTCTTATAAGTCCCTCTAGATGTTACTTAAGTTGAAAATATTTAATCAGTTAGGACTTCAGTTTAAATCTCTGCAATTTACATACCTCACAAAAAGCAGCCTTCAAAAAGGCCAAGAAGTACTGTTATGCAACACACTCAACCCTTCCTGGCACCCCATCCGTCACCCTGTTGAGCACATTTGAATAGCCTGGGTTTACAGGTTTGCATTGGCGGTCCCTGAATGAACCCATCTGTTCTGTGTTATGTTCCTGTGAGATATTGTGCCTGTACTTGCATATGATAAGAGAAACTACATGGTCTCCCGTCATTGTAGGACAGTAAAGGCATATTTCAATGGTTCTGGTATAATTGCAGGTCGTTGCATTCTTCCAAAACTCAACACCTCTACTTGACCCTGACCTTGACCCTAAACATAACCTTCCAGCCAAACCATAACATTGTTAGTGTGGCTTTAGGGAACTGCAAAGTATGTTTGACAGTAGCCTACGTACTTACGCAAACACGGTATTTACATATGTCGCTAATTTGTGTGCATTTACAGTATGTGATTTTACACCGTAAAGTCTGAGCAGAAAGTAATGCATTGATTGTCACAGTTCTTTTGGGACAGGGTCACCCGTACTTGTGAGCAGGGACTGGATGTGCTGCATTTGCGCTGTACCCGACGCTGGTGGGGTTCACCACGGGTCGGTTGCGCATACGGACATGATGGTCTGCTTCCTCTGGACACAAATCAGCCCGTCTTTTTGCCATGCCGCTACGCAAACGCCCAGGAGATGCTCAGTCTGGTCATACCGTAAAAGGCCATTGTGACTTTACTGTGTATCATATCAATCAATCAATCAATTTTTATTTATAGAGCACATTTCAGGTACAGTATTCATCTCAATGTGCTTAACAGAATAGACAATACTCTTTTTTTTTTAAAACAGTCAAGAACAAAACATTAAAAACACACAAACAACAATAAAAACAAAAACTGAATTAAAACAAAGCCAGATATCCAGGAGCAAAAACAAGCAGTAAAATCAATAAGATCAATAAAACTAGTTAAAAGCTTTGGAGAATATAAGGGTTTTGTGACTTGTTTCACATTGGAAAAGGTTGGGGAATTTGTATGTGTAGCTGGGAACGTTTTATGCGCTCTGTTTAAGTCTTCGCCGTCTTCCACTTCAGTTTCTGACATTTTCAAATTGTATCATCATCATCATCAGTCTCTCTAGTTGGGTATCACCAGTACTGAGATTAATTGTAGTACAGGCCTTGCAAAGGTGTACCTGCACGTTAAGCTGATTCACATTAAAATGAGATAAGCTTGAACCCTGTGAGACAAATAGGCTTAAGTTACAAGTGGCATAGTGCGGAATCCTCTGAATGAAGTTGTTCCGGGGTTCTGCATGGGCTAGACACAGGCACGCGCTGGCAAGCAAGCGCCTATCAGACCGCCGTCGTTGCCAGCTGTCTGTCCGCCAGCGTTTTACAAATCGACACTTAACAGCAAGGCCATTCGCCGAATATTTTTAATTCTTTTAACAGCTGATGTTCATCTGTCCGGCCTCTCTTCAGCTGTCCGCGTGCGGACCGTTATTGTGCCGAACTGGAAAAAGCAGGCGAAGCGACAGCTGGCCCAACGGCGGAAAGCTGGTGGGTAGGCCACTGTGTTTGCTGGCTGCGATAGAGGAAACCCTCCATCTGATCACTGAATAAATAAAAACTTTAGGTACAGCCGTATATATTTCAAATCACGTTTGCATCTGTGTGGTGATACTGGAAACTTCAACTGTGTTCCACGCGGTCTGTCAACTAGATTACATCAGATTAATCTTTATTGTTTTTCTTTCTTTCTCAAGCATCTGTTCTGAAAGGACAACACTGACAGATTATATTGATGTTTACAGGATTGACACCAGACACCATAAACACATTATGTTTTGTGCTTTTATACAGTCCTTTCCGTAACAAAAATAATATATATGTTTTAAAACAAATCGCATCAAACACTTCAAAAGCACACAGATATTTGTTGTCTGTTGTTTGTTTTCACCTCATTTTTACACTGGAATATGTACACGACCCGCGTCCTGTTTGATGAGCTGTATTGTAACGACAATTGTGGCGGATAATAATAAACTATGCGTCATAAACGACCTTACTATTCTTACCTAACACAAACACGATCCTGTCTCTGTAGTGCCAGGAGAATAGGCAGCATACAGTAGCCTACACTACACTTTCTATTAATGTCGCCTACTCAGTATACATCCACGCACTGTGCATGCCTATTTGTTAATGAAAATGATGACTCCCTTGCGTCTTTGCAGTGATGAATGCCGGTAATGTCCGATTAGTACGGGTATCTTTTTTCCACATGCGCTATTTTAGGAAGCGATCAATAACAGTTACAACGTCTACCTCTGCGTCGATTCGCCTGATATCCTGCGCTAATTCAGTTTGCCTGCTTAAAGGGGAGATCATAACTCCGCCAGACGCTGCAGTGACGTTCGAGTCGGCGAGGGCCCGCGTCAGTCTCCTCTCTGCCCTTAGCGGCTCCCAAGACCTTCTATTCCTTCCCTCGCCGGCTCGGTCGTCATGCTAATCCCATCCTAGGCAGTGGTGGACGGCGATGTGCACAAGCCGAGCCGCGACACACCCAAAGCTCTTCTACCGCATCTCAAGAAGTAACGCAGAAGAGATATGCAGTTAGTCAAGACAGTTCACAGTGTCATGAAGGCACGTGGATACAAAATACAGCTGTAATTTATAGTTGTGATCATTACAAAGGATCCTGCATTTTAATATCACAATATAGTAATAACTTTAAAACATTTTACAGAAATTGTCTGCCACGTCATTGACAGGTTATTTTGGTGTATGTAGAGTAGCGCATTTTTATTGAGTTAAAGAGAGAACCCCATGTGCTCTCATTTTGACTGTTTTTCATATGAGTTTAGAAATTACCCCCAGGTGAGTTCCAAATGAAATTCATACTGACACTGAGAACATGAACCCATCACTGACAGTTTGTATTACAAGAAAAGAACGTGCACGTGCACTGAACCGTGTAAACAATAGATTTAGCCTACTCTTGGCAAAAAAAAAAAAGATATAGCCTACATATTTTATAATGCCAGGATTTCTTATGTGCGTGAGCTGCGCCGTTTCTATCTGAAGTAAAGTTTCTATATATAGGCTATATATATATATATATATATATATATATATATATATATATATATATATATTTAAAAAATCAATTATTCTTATTAGAGGTCATCTTTTCACTGAACGCGAATCGCGCCGCATTCTTGCAATACCTCGCATTCCCGACTTGGCTTGGAATGAATGGACGAATGGACTGTCGGGCCGGAACTTGAGCGCGAGCCTGGTGTATCCTGTCGCCCGGACGTCAGAGAGCTCTCAGTACACTTCAGTGACATGCAGGTCTTTCCTCGGCCCCCATCTTTGCCTAAAATATCTCGAGGAGGCAATTGTTGCCCACCAGTTTTACCATTTGCGCACTGCAGCACGGAATACGTTCGAGCAGTTTTCAAAACATTGTAGCGTTTTCTATTTTTAAAACAATTGTCTGACTAATTAATGTGGTGGCGGTTGAGGCAGCGGTCCAATTCTCCGATTCTCACTGTCAGAAAATAATAATAATAATTTAGAACAAGTACTTCCAATGACAACTCCAAACAATTAATCAGAAGTAAGCTGAAGCTTTACGCTTACACTGAAATGCGGTAGCCTATGAAATAAATTATTAGGTGACTGTATAGGCTACCCACTGAAAACGTTTGGGATGATGAAACGCATAACTTTATTACCATTGTTGATAATTGTTCACTGGAAATTCGGTGCAAGGTCATGTGTATTCTGGGGGAAATTGTAACAGGGGGCAATTGCAACACCATAAAATTGCACCAATCTGAAACAAGCTAGAGCTGAGATTATATCCAGCAAGCTGGCTAGTTTCATGTGCTCAGGGTTGGGGGCAATTGTAACAAAAAAATTGTGTTACAATTGACCCATGTTACAATTGCCCCCAGAATAGCTACTCTATAGCTTACATATCCATTAATTCCGTAGTTAATTAAATCTAGTGAGTCACGACGCTAACGATTTACACATCAAAAGTTAATAGTTTAATTAGGTTTGGTAGTAGACTAAGGCAGTTCAGTCCGGTACACTAACCACTACACCACATCAAACCCCTTTTCTGTGGTACAGATTTATGTCATGGCAAGGCGCACATTTTGCTGGCGTAAGGTCGGCTTCTGTAGACAATCAAAACGTTGACAGACGCAAAAAAATTCAGATAAATACATCAATAAATATGTTTTCATAAAAAGGAAAGCGTAAACCGTCCATGACGTCAGCGCTCCACACCTGGTAGCCTCAGTAGGTTGGTTATGGCCGGTAGTTTCCGTATCTCACCCCTCACCAGCCCCTCTACACAAGCAACGGAGCACCACAGCCCCAATACCCTTTCATCTGAGCGCCACAACGAGGATGTTTCCATAAAGTCTCAGATCAAGCCTCATTGCTCTGACTGGAAGTTCTGTCGCTCAGGAGAATTTAAAGAAACCACACTGGAAAATGTGATGGACGACTTCTGATTTTATTGTATTTTTTTAAAAAGTGTAACTACAGAACATAGCA
This sequence comes from Synaphobranchus kaupii, assembly GCA_029718625.1. Taxonomy (NCBI): domain Eukaryota; kingdom Metazoa; phylum Chordata; class Actinopteri; order Anguilliformes; family Synaphobranchidae; genus Synaphobranchus; species Synaphobranchus kaupii. Next base: position 36,520,907 of record CM056387.1, read on the forward strand.
GGTGATTTATGTTTCAAGGAAATGGTGGGACTTTGACACAATGAACAACTAATAACCACCAAGACGTTAGGCTATTTGTGTTGTTATTTTTCAATAACCTATTACAGTAAATGGCAGGAAAATTCAGAAGGCTATAGCCTACGCCCTGTCTCAACTTGAAACTATTTTTTATACAAGACTCTGTAAGGCATAAAATTAAGTCGAAGTGTTATCCGCATAAACGATAACACGACAGCAGATAGCTGTCATGTCATTGAAAACAAACATTCAAAGTAACTCCAATACTTAATACGACTTCGCCCGTGGTCAGATGCTGATCCCTTCAACGCGCAGTTTTGGCAAAGGTAGGCGAAACAAACAGTCTTAGTGTATATTTAAATTGCCAGTTCTGGTATTTAAGCTTAAAATAGGAACCACAGAAGATTGGATTTTAGTTAATACGGCGTTTATTATCTACAATATGTCACAACCTGGGCTTTGTGCCTACACGGATACTTGGGATATCCAGCAAACGGTGTCTTAATTAACCTATATTTCACAAACCGGGCTTTTAAGTGATTTAGGTAACTGCTAATCTGTGCGTTTGGTTTCAGGAGCTATTGTTTTTTTCTGTTGTGCTTGTAGACTAATTGAATGTGACATTGTTTAGGCTACATATGTATGAAATTGAAATGCAGAATAATTATTTCACAGATATTATTTGAAACGCGCTAAATAAAAATGAAAGTGTGTCGTATAAGCGTTTTCGTCGAAGATTCGCAGATCGCTGTTTTGACCATTGCTAATAATGTGTGCACCGCGTTCCGATCCAGGGTCTCTCTCCGGGCTTAAAGCTACAATCACAGCACAGCTCGTGCGAGGGAGGAGGGGGGAGACGGCAGTTCTGTATCTCGCGAGCTGTTGAAATGGTCGAGGGCTGCCAAAGTGGAAGTTCTTTCCTGATAATCTCTCCGTACTGCTGGCGACATCTATCTGTTCCTCGGGCTACAGATAAGGACAGGAATTTAAATCCTAAAGCTCCGATAAACTTCAAAGAAGAATAATCTCTCTCTCTCTCTCTCTCTCTCTCTCTCTCTCTCTCTCTCTCTCTCTCTCTCTCTCTCTCTCTCTCTCTCTCTCTCTCTCAGCAGAAATAAGACCTATAGGCTGTAGCAGAAATAAGACTTCATGCAAATGATGCTTAGACGCTAGAAGCGTTAACACAGCGAATCATAAATTGCAAAAATACTTTTGGAGTAAAACAGCAAATAAAATAAAACAATCTATCAACATTAAAATATAAGTCTTAATTGAGTACCGTGTATAAAGTGAACACTGCTGGTTATTTTTAATTGCTTGAAGGACGTCGCTACAGTGTTGATCGATTGCAGCAGCATTGAGATTACATATAATAGGTAACGATGTTATAATGATCATTCTTTATTGCATTCTCTTGTCGATATGGATCAGAATCTACCGGTGTGCTAAGACCATCTTACCCTCGTAGTGAAATAAAGTTCTGGGGGTGGGGAGGAAGGGAATCCCTCCATTCTCTGACGTCCCTGTACCTAGGAAACCCACACGCGTGTTCTCTGACGCAACTGCCCATTTTTGGCAACATGCGTCAATGGACAAGACCAAGTGAGCCAGACTGAACAGAGCAGGGGAATACACGTAGTTCAAATGTAATTATAACAAAATACAATTCAGATATTTCGAAGTCAAAATGTTACAACCCATTACATCGCCTTGCTTTTGAAAGTATAACCGTTCAACGTAAATTATTGAAAGCATGAAGCGTAACCAGGTGGTTAATTAGTATTCACACTCCCCCAATACGGGGGTGTTTACGCTCCTTGTGACGTGTCGTTAACATGGCATTGATAAGAAGAGTTGCAGTACAGTATAGTGCCATAGAAGTGAGTCATCCCAACAAGCGGTCGGTAAAATTTTAGAAGAGGAAAAAGCTCGAACTGTTCCAGGGGGACAGAAGCAATTGAAGAAAAAACGTGTCGCAACAAAGCGCCTCTTTAAAGTTGAGAACAAAACGCTTGCCTCTGTGTGAGTCATTAGTAAATCGGCAACTCACTGGTGTTCGGAGAGAACCCCGGATTTGGCTGTGGAAAGTAGGTGACTCGGTGACTTTTATGAGTTTCAAGTTTGCACTAATAGCACGGCAGTGAAAATCGGTTTCAATTACAAGACAACCAGAGACTATTCCAGGAAGACAATCATTCAGTTGTTATTTTTTCATTAAAAAAAATTTTCTTTAAGTTTTTGAACGGTCAAATAGAACAGAGCCACTAAACATAGATCGAAATCCTTTCATGGTATCGGTGAAGCGGAATTTCGCATATTTGATATAGGCTACTTTCTTGGATTTCCGTTTGAATGAACATTTACCTACTCTCAACTGCATAGAGGGATTCCGTTGGCAATTTACTGAGAAGTGCTGAGCTTTGCACGGGGACATTGTGAGCGCACCCGGAGTTCTTATCCTCAACTGAAATCTCCCTCTCTCCTGGATCATGTACCAGGACTACTCCGGGAACTACGACACGTCCTCCCGCGGCAGCAGCATCTCACCGGCCCAGCCTGAGTCCTTCACTAGCGGCAGCAGTACTATCGGCAGTCCGATTTCTACCTCAAGCTACCAGGTAATGTTCCAGGGACTGTTCGGCACTGAAATCAAGACATTCGATTAGCTACACATGAGACGCACAAGCACTTTCAAACTAAAATGCTTTGAACCTAGGCTATGCTAAGGCATTTTTTTATTGGCTAGTTGTGTGCTAAATAATATGCTACCATAGCCTACTGCGTTGTCGTGGCATTGCTATTTAAGATCACGTTACAGAAACAATCACATATTATATTAACCTACCTGAGCCCATTTGGAAGAAAAAGAAATCGGCGCTACCCACATACAGGCTAAGTGTTGGTCACTTCCAGTTGTGCTAGCCCACTTTTCTAGACACCAGGTGAATAGTGAACATTAGTGAAATATATCCCAAAATACATGGCAAGTGTTACTTAAGACTGTTGAGTGACGCATTTCTTTGTAAATGTACAGATTTAGATGCGAGGAAGAACATAATTTATGTCTAAATATTGAGAACTTTGAAGGGAAACAATAGAAGCATACGTTAATGCCGTCTTTTTGGTCGTGTTCATTAAAGTTCGGTAATCTGTTTGGTGCGGGTTTTGTATGACGAAAGTGAATAGAAATAACTGAAATAAACGTTTAATTTAGAGCGCGATTAATGCAAAATAACATAAACCTGGACATATGGGGGAAAACATCTAGTAATGGTAATTGGAAATAATCCTAAATAGTGATTGAAAGGTATGACGCTCTAGATGTAACGAGTACATCGGCGGAACGTTGGCGACGCGTTCCTTCCCTGGCATAAGTTTCGCAAGCTGTCCAAATGTAATAAAATGGGACAAGATTAACGCGTTTGCCTGGACCTCAGTACGGGGAATGCGTGGGTGAAACGCGTAAAGTCAAGTCGATCTTGCATCAGCAACCCTGCACATATTTGCGCAATTAACGCCCTGGGGATACAACAGTAGGCTATATATTTATTTGTATTAAATTATTAAACGCCAACCATATATGGGTCCAGGGTGTTGATAATCTTACACTAATTCAACTCTTTAGTTCACATGCTCCGTAGGCTACACTCACGTGCACACTTTAAATCTTGTCTGTTAGCATATAACCCATCGCATCGCCTTAGTTCTTGGAGGAAAAGCAGAAGCGCTCTTTAACCCAGTTTTATCGCTAGCTACCGAACAGTTTAGCCGTTTGAACTTAAGCTTCTGTTGTGTGGTCGACGTCTCTATACAGCAACATGTTGTATAGAGACTGCATGTAGCCTACAGGTGACAAAATATGGACCGATGCAATTCGACTCGTATGATTGACATCGGTGTGGATTTATTGCGAATGACTAATCGCGTTTTGCAATCCATTATATACAGTTGATGTCTGTGAGCGGAGTCTACATCGAGAGAAAAAATCTAATATCACACACAGTAGCTACCAATCATTTTGATAGGTGGTTTGCAGGCTATGGACCCAACAGTCCACGAGTAAACATTTGTAGCAAACTTTCAGGAGCCACTTGTGTTCCTCTTTTATATTAAACACCAGACTGTCCAAATCAAGGAATGTCCATGAGGGACTTTCCTAGTCAAAAATCTACCTATAGGTACCTTTTTCAAAATTCCAAGGCTTAAAAAAGGCATTCCTCCTGTACCACAGCGATTGTACGTTTATCTCCAGTTAATATTCAAGGTTAGAAAGAGACATCTAGTGGCCGGGGCATTCATTACAACTGTACACTCTGGAAACGATAGTCACCCACCACCCACCTCTTGCTAAAAATAAACTGTTAACCGTCAATGACATGGTGTCACAGATAAAATAATCCGGTCCAGTTACCTCTGCATCAGCACGTGCAGGCTATATGAGAGAGGTGGTCCTCAAGGGTTATAAGCGTCACCGAAATCAGAAGCTTTCCATCTCTCAGTCTCCATGTTCTCCAGTCGTATATGAGATAAATGAAGACTAATTTAACAATTATTTAATCATACTACATCCAGAGGGTCTGAACACACATTATTTTGTGTGTGTGTGTGTGTGTATGTATGTGCATCCATGCATGTCTGTGTGTGTGTGTGTGTGTGTGTGTGTGTGTGTGTGTGTGTGTGTGTGTGTGTGTGTATGTATGTGCATCCATGCATGTCTGTGTGTGTGTGTGTGTGTGTGTGTGTGTGTGTGCGTGTATGTATGGGGGAGTATGTATGTGTGTATGTATATGGGGTAGTACATCTGTATGTATGTGTGTGTGTATGTATGCATGTATAGGGGGTAGTACATCTGTATGTATGTGTGTGTGTGTGTGTGTATATGTATGTATGTATGTATGTATAGGGGGAGTACATCTGTGTGTGTATAGGGGGAGTACATTATGTATGTACGTATGTATCTATTCCATTTCAAAAAGAAGGCTGCTTTGACTGTCTCAGGACAGGATGTGGCGTTTATCACCCCCCTGTGAATGAACTGGCAGAAAGAAATATGCCCCCCCCCCCCCACTCTTTTCAATGGGTAACCTGAACAGACAGCACATGATCCTTTGACCGCAGATTACAATGGCCTGTCTGTGACTGTGAGGCCAATGGTGGAAAAAAAGAACAGCAAACTGACTGACTGACTGACTGACTATTTTTTAAGTTCAACTGCCTTTTTTTTTTGGCCAACTTCAGAGTTTTCAAAGTTTGGACATGTGTACAGGAGACCTGGTTACAGGTACATACTGAGCCGGCAGGATAGCTCGGTCCTGTCTGACACGGGGGGGGGGCATAGACAGAAGTTGGCATGACTAGGTGGCTGCCCTGGGGGTCTGTTTGAATGTTCTGGTGTGGAATTTCCTCCAGATGCTCCACTGAACAATTTTACCTGCACCCCCCATTACTTTATGACTTTCTATCATAGTTCTTACATAGTTGTTTCTACTCTACTGCAAAATAGTTATAATGTATGTACGTCTCTTGTTGTTGTTTTTTACTCCGTTTCCACTTCCACATTAAAAATGATTGAGACTCTGGTGAACTTATGGAGTACTGATTCAATTCCACCAGTATAGCCCTACCTACCCTCCAATCCTAGCAACTGGGAAAACAAAATAGACTGGGTACACTGCTGCACGGTCAGCAGACTGCTGCTCCAGAGACTGATATTTTAATCTCATTTTTGCATCTGCTAAGATTGGCGACGGCCAGTCAACACAAACACACACTGCAAGACGGAGTGTCTCCAGGCGCCCCTTTTTGTCAAATAACCTCACCAGAGGTTACTCAGTTTAATAAGATGCACTCAATCACCGGCAAGGTGTCATATAATGAATGATGACACGCGACACTCGTAAAAAGCGGGCGCTGATGCGCGTGCAGTTACATGGGCAGAAATCAGCAGGAGTCATAAGACAACGCAACCACGTTTCATCGCAAAAGTGAAATGGTTAAAACTCAGTAATAACAAGCGAGGATTTCTTCACTTGCCCATAAATCCACGTGTTTAAATTCAATTCTTAAACATGGACATAATGTACCTTGACCGGGGAAGACCTTTTATTAAAGGTCGTTTCCAAATGTTCCCCAGATGTTTCCAAGCACGCGCGTTTGTTCAGTGTCTGTTGGCCACACGAGTATAAATTGTTTAGGGCATATATGAATATACATTTCACCAAGACCTTTCACGCAGTGTATATTAGCAAAAAAATAATAATAATATATGTATAGCCTATGTGTGTGTTGTATTTCTTGCCAAATATGTTGTCTTGGCTTTCCACACGCCTATTTTGTTAACATTTGGATCCCATGCGGTTCACACCCGCGAAGCCTAAGCGTAGGCCTATTTAGCCTTAAAAAAAAATAAAAAAATAAAAAAACTGGATTACCGTCATGCCCGTTGCCAATCTCCTAAACTACATAGTTTGTTTGTTCATTGGGAAGTTTTCACGGAGGCGTCAGAAAGTTCCTGGAAGTTTGCATCATGTGTTAGTTTTGAAAGTCAAGTCAAGTTTATTTGTATAGCACATATTCATACAACTGAATGCAATTCAAAGTGCTTCACAGAATAATGAAAAAAGAAAGATTGATTTGACAGTACAATTAAAACTGTATAACTGTAGTAAAAAAACTTCTGGAAACTTGTCCCTTCTTGCACCCTCTGCAAGTTCCAGAAAAGATTAACAGCCAACTAAAGGGCGCCTTCTGTGGAGACAAAGACGCTATATCTGCCGACGAACGAAGGGGAATTAGGTTAGTAGCCTATAGTCTGTCGGGACAAGTGGCTGTGTCCCAAAATGCGGGGATAACTACCAGGAAATTGCGCGGGCCGGCCAATAGTACGTGCAACCTCCCACCCCTTTGTCCTGTTCCTTCAGACGCGAGGCTTGACAGTTTTCAGGTGATTTTTTTTTTTTTTTTTTTTTGGGGCGGGCGTAAACACCACATAGGCTGTGCTAT
>CM056387.1:36532926-36589755 GCA_029718625.1 Synaphobranchus kaupii
GTTCTAGTCCTGCTACATGACGTCTGAACTCCATTCAACCGCTCCACTGCCATCACACTTGTGTCCACGTGCAGACTCTCTCCCTCACACACACACACACACACACACACACATGCACTCACGCAGACGCACACACGCACACACACACACACACACACACACACACACACACACACACACACATAACCACACACAAACACATACACAGACACACAGACGCACACACACACATAATCACACACAAACACATACACAGACACACAGACGCACACACACACACACACACACACACACACACACACACACACACACACACACACATAACCACACACAAACACATACACAGACACACAGACGCACACACACACACACACATAACCACACACAAACACATACACAGACTCACACACACACAACAACAAAGACACACACACACACACACCTTCAGCTTTCCAGACATTTTTTTTTGTTTTTATTTGACTATGGAGACGGGAATTCTGTGCACCGGCAGTCCAGTTTAACTCCCCAGGGCACATTCCAATGCCCCCCCCCCCACCCCCCCCCAACCCCCCCAACCCACCACACAATCCTGACTGTTTTTTTTTTGTTTTTTTTACAGTTTTATAGAGAAGCAACTGTAGTCTGGTAGTCTGTTCCCGTCAGGCAGCAGACAGCGAAAGCTCTAATTGAAGTAATTAGCTCTCTTACAGTAACGATCAGTCTGTCAATCAACAGGCTTGGGGAGAGGAATGCATTGTGGGGGAGACGGTGGTGAATGGGAGATATTATGCGATAGTGAACCTCAGAGCCCCCCCCACCCCACCCCAGAGTTCCACCACACTGCTCTTCCTAATAAGGCACTGTCACAGATAAACACAAGGAGGGGCGTTCTCTCTCTCTCTCTCTCTCTCTCTCTCTCTCTCTCTCTCTCTCCCCCCTTTTTGTCACCATCTCTCTTCCCTTGTTTCCTTTTTCCTCATTCTTTCTGTCGCAGGTCAGTGTACTCAGGCAGACTGCTACTTATCTCTCTATTCTAACAACACACCCCCCCCCCCCACCTATCTTGTCCTGTCTGACTTTTTAAACTTCCCTTTGAGTGCGTCCTTTGTCTCTCTTCCCTGTTATTCATTACCCAGAAACACAGAAATGCCCCAGTTACGTCACGTCTTCCAGAGAAGCTGCGGAACGACCTACTCTTTTTTTTTCTGCTGTAGTTTCTCCAAACGTGTTTGCATAAAGGGTGTGGCAACCTGCGTGCTGTACAAAACTGTTGATTTGAAAAAAGACAAAAATAATGTGACATCATGCCTGGAAGCTGGATTGTTGGCACTTTCTGGGTTATCCCCCCTGGGGCAGAACCGTGTTTTTCCACCACTGATGATTTTTTATTTTAATTTTTTTAAGCTGTTTACCTTCCTAGTTTGCTGCCTCTTTGGTTACAGAGTTTGAACTGTGGTGAACTATAAACTGAAAGAACAATGGCAAACAGTGCCCCCTTGTGGCATAATCCGAAAGCGCAGCCAGAATGGAGGACAGACGGTCATTTTGTGCTCAGCAATACCTCCATGCTCAGAAAGCAACAAATTAGTTTCTATTACAATGCAAAAGCTGTGAATTGGTCCCTGGTGACCTGACAGCTTATTAGATATACACTGTAATGACGAAAACAAAAAAAAACAGGCATTACGTTTGTGAAATGGCAGTATCTTTTACTCCATACAATATATAATGTGAAAGAAGACTTTCTGTTACAGTGGACATGCTTGTATGAATCGGGTGATAACTTTGCTTGCATACGTTAAACAAGAGTTCCTTTTGGAATTTTTTTTTTAATAGATTTTCTGTCAGTCCACTAGGTGTCAGTATATAGCTTGTGTGCAATGTAGACATAGGAAAGGACTCAGTACACTGCTTAACACAACAGGAAAACATCCCCCAAAAAAGAGAGAAACAAATAGCAGGATATTTAGAAAAATATGCACATTTATTGTTCAGACATGGCACTAAAGTGAGAAATTAAGAGAAGGCCCTTATTCAGCTGTCTAAAAGTGATTTGCTGTATCTGACGGGGCACTGCTGTTGTACCCTGGAACAAGGCGCTTCACCTGAGCTGCTCCAGTACATATCCAGCTCTGTAAATGCACTGTGTGTGTAAACAGTATGAGCTGAGTAACCCCGGATTTGAGAAACCCAGAAGAGTGGCAGTCCCATGTCCCTCTGGCCAGAAGTCATTCACAATTTCAATGGCAGCCAGTGCGCAAACCAATCATATGAAAGGAGGAGGGTCTTCTCATTAGAACACGTCATTTCCCTTCAAACTGTCATTCGTAGCTTTTCATAATTGCTTCGGCTATTAAATCTTCCCTGACTAATTTGCTTAAGTTATGTGCCAGCTATTGCATAGCTAGCTAACTAAACTAGCTGTAAACCTTTTTTACCCAGCTTGCTAGCTAACCACGCTGTAGCGACAGAAAGCTAATGAAATCTGAAGTGAATCCCCTCCGAACCTTACTGACACCGGAAGGGAACACCCAACCTTATGAGCTTCAACGCTGGCAGCGACGCATACTTGTGATACGGCGCGGCGAAGCGCTTCTGGTGTAAACCCGGCGTAAGTGTGCAGGGCTGAATGTAAACGCGAGTCTCTGTGTCCCTGCAGGAAACGGAGAAACTGGAAGAGGAGAAAGCCGACCTTCAGAAGGAGATCGAGACGCTGCAGAAAGAGAAGGACAAGCTGGAGTTCATGCTGGTGGCCCACAACCCCGTGTGCAAGCTGCCCCCGGACGACCGTCACCAGGGGGTACACTCCCAGCAGTGCGCACCCCTCTCCCTGTCCATGCGCGCCGTACTGGGACCCCGAAACGCCCTGAGCTCCCTCAACCCGGTGGTGGTGAAACAGGAGCCCCTGGAGGACGACGACAAGCGCCAACGCTCCGTCATCAAGCCCATCTGCCTGGGCGGGATGGGCGGGATGGGCGGGATGGGCGGGATGGGCGGGATGGGAGGGATGATGGGGGTGTACGGCTCTGACGGCGACAGCCTCAACACCCCCGTGGTGGCCGCCTCCACCCCTGCCTCCACCCCCAATGCGCCCAGCCTCATTTTCACCTACCCCAGCATGCTGGAGCCCGACAGCCCCTCACCCTCATCCGAGTCCTGCTCCAAAGCCCACCGCCGGAGCAGCAGCAGTGGCGACCAGTCCTCAGACTCCCTCAACTCCCCAACCCTGCTGGCCCTCTGAGCGCCACGCCCCAACCCGCTCCGCCCCCCCCCCCCCCCTCCGACCCCCTCCACCAGTACCCAGGAAGAGCCCCCAAGGGGCCGCCACCTTGTGTGTATAGAGGCCGGACTCTTGTCATGTGACATGAAGCGTGGGTGTCGTCACTCAACGCCCGATGCTCTCGCCGAACTACAAATCCCATCATCCCCTGCAGTCTGATCAGACAGTAAACCCTCAAGGGCTAAGGTGTTTGGATTTTTATTTTTTTCAGTTCTGTTTTGTACTTTATTTCCCTGCCAATTCAGTGTGATTTATTTTTTATTTTTGTGTGTGTGCATGTGTGTGTGTGTGTGTGTGTGTGCACACCCACACCACCCCCCAGCATCCCATTTCCTTCTCCCAGCACCACTGTGGTGACTCCCAGTCTCCAGTGCGTTTTTAGCGAACTGGCGACTGGAACGATCAGACTCCTGGAGGAGGGAAGGAGGGAGAGAGGGGTCAGAGGTCAGAGGTCAGAGGGCAGAAAGGAGGCTGGAAATTATCCGGGAGGAGAAAGGACAGAATTCTCCCTCCCTCTCTCTCTCTCTGTTCATCTCTACTGCGCTCTCCAAATGCAAAACAAGTATTACCCCAACTACAGGTACTGCTGAAGACTCTACATTCAACTGAAGGTGCGAGAAAAAAAAACAGTGTCCCGCCCACTGCTCCCAAGAGCAGAGGACTTTTTTTGGGAGGGGGGGGGGGTTGATGTAACCATAACACCGTTCCCATCTCTGGGAAACTGGACTCCGGATGGACACTACATTACACGGGGGGGTGTGGGGGGGGGGGGTACCTGACGTGTTCGCACCACCTGTAACGTTGTTGTTATTTCTATCTTTTAAGAACTTTTAAACTGTATTTATGACTCTCCCGGAGTCGGTTGGCGATATCCGATTGTTGGTTTTGTGTTCTGCTGGTGTTGTTTCGTTTCTCTTGATCCTTGTCTCGGCTCCTGTGCGGTGATTTGGGAGGTGGGGGGGGGGGGGTACGGGGGGTGTGGGGGGGTTCGCTGGAGTAGTCTCCAGTTCGCAGTATCAGAAAAGGAAAAAAAGCCAGATGTTTTTTTTAATGCCCACAGTGGCAGCACATTGCTTTCTGAAACTCTTTCAGAGCTGGGTGTAGATTTGGGGAGGGTGGGGGAACGGATATTTGCAACTGTTTGTACAAAAGGGGAGGGGCTTTTTTTGCTACTTAAGTCATGTGCGGGACTTTGTATTTGTTTTTATAGACCCCGGACTTAACATGAGCATTATAAAACACAATATGTATAAAAAATATATATACATATGTAACGCAAGTGTCTCGTTTAAGAGGTGAAAGGTCCTGGACTTTGATGTGTTGTCCCTGTATTAAGGAGGGCAGAATGAACAATGAATATTGAAGACACTGGCAATTACTATCAAGAAAGCAATGTGTTCGTTCATTGGCCTTTTCTGTGGCATTTCAATATATTCGTGTCCCCACGAGGTATACACCCTCATGGAAATGAAATATACTGCAGTATATTTTAAATATATTGTGAAGATAATTTTGATATATTTCCAATATACTGCAGCATATTCTTTTTCCATAGGGGTGCAACCAAGCCATCCTAAATGGGGAAGCCATACTAGTTTTCTTACATAAATGGCCATGTTTATTAAAAATAAATGATAAATATGAACCGCATCTCAGCCATAGAGCGTATCCTGTTGACACAAGTACACCCCCGTGTAGTAGCTTTGCCTGCTGCATAAGGGTATAGATGCACTTTCTGTTTGTGTGTGCGTTTGTATGCGTGCATGTGTGTGAGAATGCTTGTTATAAAAATTTGGACTTAAATGAGAAGGTGATATTCTCCTGCCACAGCTGGACTGCGAAGGCTTGAAGCCAAGGCTAGATGAGGCCTGTAATGTTACTCTGTACGCGTACGCACGGAGACACACGCATTTCAAGCGTTTCCTATGATACAAACTTGGGTTTGGGATTCACGTATTTGGACTGGGTGATATTTTTGTTGTGTGTATTTTTTTTAATAGGGCAGGGGGAATTCTTAATATCAAGCACTGAAAAGGATACAATTGCAATATCGTGCAGACAAACTGTTTACTTAAAACATTCCTCAGAAGCGTGGGAGACTTTTTTTTTTTTTTTTTTTAAAGAAACAACTTTCCTGGGAAGTTTGAACAACCCCTGGTGCGATGGAAGGTCTTTGTTGTGCTGGGTGCAGCAAATGGACTTTGGAGAAATCTCTGCTGCTGTTGTTGCTGAAGTGTCTCGACTCGCATCGAAGGATTACGTGTATGTTTTCGCTGTGAGCCTCCGTCTTAATAAAGACGGAACGTGTGTGTGACGGGATCAAAATATAGTGCGCCGCCTCCCCCCTCCCCCCTCCCCCCCTCCGCTTCAGACCAACACCGAAGAGGAGGATTGCAAAGAAGCGAAGAACATACCAAAAAAAGATCGTAGTTGGAGGGCGTCTCAATGTGTCTGTCTGTCGAGTCTTTCAGTCCCGTAGGAACTCGTAGGAAAGCCATCTGTAGATCTACGTGTCTTCAGCTGTTCACTTCTCTTTTCTTACTTTACAAATGCTTTAACTATTTAAAAGATGAAAAAAACAAACAAAAAACAGCAATATGTATGGCAGTGTTTAATTTCGTAATTTAAATAAATAAAATAAAAATTTCTTTAAAAAAAAAAAAAAAAAACCCTTCTGTTCTGGATAAGTGTATTTTTGCTTGTTCAAAAGTGATGTGATGGTGTCTCCTCTGTCAGTGAGCATTACGGTCAGTGGAACGTCGGGCGCCCCCTTGTGTTCGAAGCTGAATGCACCGTTTGCCCTGCAACTCTCAACAGTGCACCCACACTCCTTAATGTCCCCTCTCTCTCCCTCTCTCTCTCTCCACAGACACTGAAAGGTTGAAAGGAACTTGATGTTTCTTCCACAGCCCCACAGTAGAGTTAGTGACATGTCTGTCATTCATGGTCGAGTTAGATTTCCTTCACTTTTTTTCCAAGGTTGCCGTGGTCACCACAGTCGGGGGTTTTTTTCCTGCAAAGGAAGCTGATTGAAAATTGTGTTCAAGGGATGAGATCTGACGAAGCAATGATGTGCCATTTCCACTCAAAGGATGTGGCCAGTTAAATGCTTTTTTTAAGTGTATAGTATGGCCATCTGAGGTCACTTGTGTCCTGCTATCCTACACATGCATTTCATAAGTCGTAGCTGGTAATTAATTACATTTGCACTCACAAACTGAGGGAGGAGGGGAGGGGAGGTGTTTGTTTTTTACTCAACAGCAAATGGGGTTGATTGGATTCAGCACCTTTGTGAAAACCTTGGTCAAACTTGTTCACGGGTCAGATTGCACTATTGAAGTGAACTTCTAAATGGAAAACGGGAAGCCCTTAGTTTATTTCACGCCCTGAACATAACAAGGAGACCCCACCTCCCTCCTCTTCCCTCTGAGCAACTGCTTGCTCTGTCAGCTCCATAATGAGGAGAACACAGACCCAGAATGCACTGCCCCAACCCAACCCCGCCCCTTTCCTCTGCTCCGCCCACCAGTGTCAAGTGTTCCATTATTCTTGTCTGTGTTGGACTGGAAACACCAGACACTCTAGTTTGATTGGCGGTCGGTAGTTAAGGGCAACGGTGCATTCAGCAACTGTATCCTGTCAGTGAATTTCAGGGGTGATACTGCAGCTCACCTCTTATTTTCAATATTTCTTTATTTTTCCAAGTTGCTGTGTGTGTGTGTTTGGGCGTGTATGTGTGTGTGCTTGCGTGCGTTTGCGTGGAAAATAATTTGAAACATTGGAATCGTTTCCCTTTAAATATGTATATGAAATCTCTTTTTTTATGTTATGTCTGTTATGCTTTGTTATTGCTTTGTTTTGTAATAAATTATCAAAAATGCAATATTCTGTTGTGTTGTAGTGTGTGTTTCAGTTGAAGGGCTTTAAAATAGTGGTTACACTGATATGCATCAGGGCAAGGCTACCAAACTACAGTACTGAAGAGGGCACACTGTCTGATGCTTTTTCTGCTTTCCATTCAATCTGCAGCCAATTTAGACCTTGTAAACCAAGAGTGTGGATTCTTTAGACAAATTGTGAGTTAAAGCTGGAGTACGCAACTTCTTTTAAGGAAAAATATCGGGGAGCGGTCATGCTCTGTTGGTAGCAATCATAGAAATAACTGTTGTGAGAGAAATCCAGCACCATACTGTGGGTTCATTCCAATCACTTATTTTCACTCCTTGCATCCTTTCCTCGAGTCCTTTCCTAGCTCCTTAGCTCCGCCCAACAGAGGACGCGACGAAAGGATGCAAGGATCAGATACGAGGATGGAGGAAACGAGGCAACATGTATTTGGCAAATGGAACGTCCTTGCTCAATCAAGCGTCAGTGTCATTTTATGCTCACATGCTTAACTATAATGCTTTTTAGCTTATATTTCCATGAATAAACGGTGCTTTTGTTAGTTATAAACAATGAGTGTCATTATGGATTAGCGCTTTATAATAAATGGAAAGGAACGGTAAAATTGCATTTGTGTAGAGGTGTGCCTGCAATATGACAGATGTGGAGAGTGGTGGGTAATTTATACACGTCACGCGTTCCGAGAAAAGGCTACACTTGTGTTTCCTCACTGAAGCACCCTCCGGGAGCCTCCTCGTTCCCCACTCCTCACTCCTCCGAGGAGCATTTAGCATCTTGGAATGTCCTTAAAGATGGCGAACCTCAATCGATTACCGGGTCAGGCGAGGACAGAGGAGAAGAGGACGGATAAAATAAGCGATTGGAATCCACTAACTGTGTTTATACCCTCAAATTCTGCATTCTAAAACCTGCCCAAATTTGTGTCCAAAACAAAATGGTTTTTGACAATCAAAGAGATGGGCCGGTTGCACTTTCACAACGAGGTCTGTGGAAGCAGTGGGGTGGGGGTGTGTCTCTTTCTCTGTGGGCAGGGCCAAGGGATGTTATGACTTAGAAATGTTCTTCAACCGTTGAAACAACTGCGACCATTGAAAAAGTTGCGTACTCCAGCTTTAAGTTAATAATTTAGTTGCTGAGGCACACTGTGGACTCTGCAGCCCTCCAGGACTGGAGCTAAACCTGCAGACACTGCGGCCCTCCAGGACTGGAGTTAAACCTGCAGGCACTGCGGCCCTCCAGGACTGGAGTTAAACCTGCAGGCACTGCGGCCCTCCAGGACTGGAGTTAAACCCGCAGACACTGCGGCCCTCCAGGACTGGAGTTAAACCTGCAGACACTGCGGCCCTCCAGGACTGGAGTTAAACCTGCAGACACTGCGGCCCTCCAGGACTGGAGTTAAACCTGCAGACACTGCGGCCCTCCAGGACAGGAGTTAAACCTGCAGACACTGCGGCCCTCCAGGACTGGAGTTAAACCTGCAGACACTGCGGCCCTCCAGGACTGGAGTTAAACCTGCAGTCACTGAGCCCTCTAAGACTGGAGTTAAACACCTCTGGTGTAAAAAAGACTCTAACCTGCATGAAATAAACTTGTGGTATGATATTATTATGATCATAAAGCTGGCCCTCAGACTGGGGAATTTTCAGGAGTACTTAGTATTACTTAGGACAAATTATGTAATGGAAAATTGTAATCAAAGATATTTTCTGCAAATATATTCATATAATGCCGGGCAACATTTCAATACCACTTATACTACCAATAAATTAAATCCCAGACAGTGTGGCTTCAAGCTGCTCCCCCTGTTAACAACAAATGGGTTCTGATTAAAAGTAATTGTGTGCACTGGTCATGGCTGAGGTTCAATAAATAGAAATGCAACAAGAAAAAATGGACTTTAGTTGCAGTTATACAGTCTAGCCACGAGATGGCAATATTGATGTAATTTCTGTCGTTTCAACAGGAGCCCAGCAAATTATTGATTGAGACGTGCCACAATGAAATTACAAAGCATTATAATAATATGTCCTGTCCAGCATTACAGTTATTCAATTAAATTTCATCAGCTTGTGCAATTTAATATAATACGAATTTGCCTGATATCTGTAAATTAGCTATAATATCTATAATACCTATTAGCTATAATATATATATATATATATATATATATATATATATATATATATATATATATATATATATATATATATATATATATATATATATATATATATATAATATGCTCTTACATGAAAATAAGTATAAATATACGTTATTTAAAAATAGGATTTGTTGTTGGGAGCATTAAAACTGAATTTGAATAAACCCGTTGAGACAGTCAGCTGATTCCATCTTCATATAAAAAGCTGAAAATACACAGAATAACATGTAAAATACAAGATTTATTGCAAAGTAGAGCAAGATGAAAGATTATAAGCTCAATAAATACACATTAAATTCCATTAGTTTCTTGTGCACTTCGGTGGTTTTTACGCATCCCTGCTTTGGTGCTGCCACCTAGTGGTCCTACATTAAAATAGCGACTCTTAAATTAATTTGCTGATTGTGGCCTATTTGTAGCAGCTGACAGTCAAAAGGCTTAAATAAATAGGAGGAGAAATGTCACATTTTTGAAACCCTATTTAAAAAGCCATTGATTAACAAACCCCTCTTCTGCAGTAAGGGGAATTACTGTCTGGTCACACTTCATTTACAGCATTTTTATTGGCTGAGAGGCTGGGTTTTCCACTGACAATAAAGTACAGTAGATCAGAGGTTAAAGTGTGCTGCCATTGATTGGTGCTTTGACCACCTCTGAGAAGTTCCTACGGCCAATCAAAATGGGGGGAGGGGTCGGAGTGGAGGGAGGGTATCAAACACAGCCAGACAAGCAGCCCCTCCGTCTTTATGAATCCTTTCAGAAAAATGATTTACAGACACCATGTGCTGTCCCAGAACCTGGTCTCACCACCCCTACATGCTGTGTGTGTGTGTGTGTGTGTGTGTGCGTGCGTGCGTGCGTGCGTGCGTGCGTGCGTGCGTGCGTGCGTGCGTGCGTGCGTGCGTGCGTGTGTGTAAACATGCTATGCTTCGCTATCTCACAGAGTGCCTTCAATGCCATGATATCCTTGAAAATGCTCTGAACTTTTTCTCAACTCTTCTGAAACTTATCTAAGGAATAATGGTTTAGTTACAGTGACCTGAGGACACACTCCCCAGGGTCTGTGATACTGAAAGTCTGCTTTAACCCCACAAGGGAGGGAACCACGCAGGAGGAATGGCTCCTTTGCTTATGAACAGCACGTTTCATTAAAAGAAGCAACACAATTATTTGGCCACATGCTCAACGTCAGTGAGAATTTGCTCCAAACTTGTATACCAGGTTAAATGAAGGTCAATATGAATTCATGGCTAAGTGGACATTTCACATCCTGCTTATATAAAATGGATCTGGATTTTCTGGGTTTTTGTACGTCTTGGTCCCAGAGGACTACTGTGTATTCTGTTCTCAGCTCAGTTAATTAAATTTAATAAATTGTGTTTCTGTGAAATAAACATATTTTTGTGGCTCATGCCAGTAAAGAACAATGTTTAAATTTTTTTATTTTTGAATGATTTTGTTAGTATCCTCTCCAAATGTAGAGTTGTTGTTATCTATATCAGCTGTTATCTCTGACTGAGATTAACTCTAATGTCCTTGTTCTGAATGGTTCACTGACAGCTTAGTTCAACTAAATTTAAAGATTCAATTGACAGTTTAATAATTCACCTTTTTGCTGACCTTAGTTGGAATTAAAAACAGTGTACACAATGGCTCTGAAGAACCTCACTGAAGAACCTTCTCATTGGTGACCTAGTGATAAGACATTAGACTGGCAAGTGACAAGACATTAGGTTCCAAGTCTAATTCTCGCATGGAATAAAAGATTTGTCTTTGGCTTGCAAAATAATAATGTGAAAGTAATCTTTGTTTTTGGAATATTAGATACATACGTATAATAGATACCCAATCACACATTGATTTTGACAGGCATCTCATGGTGAACTCTCCTCAGGATAGTGCAAAATCGACATCTGGATTGTGCACATTATTGGAGTGCATCTGTACGGACAGACTACCCCACGTCCAGTCGATAAACAGAATGGGCAATTAAAGGTCCGTGGTGATTTGACGCTGCAGTTAAAGGACTGAGTTTATTGCATTAGTCACTCTGCCTGTGCATATGACACAGAGGTTATACACGCACACGGATTAATAGCCACTTTTATTGGACCAAATAACACGTTTTAGCTTGTGCTGTTTCAAGAAGAACACAATGGCCTGAGTCAGGCCCAGGTTACTTCTACGTGAGAGAAGCTGTCGGGTGCGTCCCAATATCCTTCACTCCTCACCTCCTTTCCTCCACTCGTCCCCTACAAGGAAGTATGCAAAACTGCCTGTAAGTTTCAAGTACAAATTGTTGCATGTACAGTATACAATGTATCTGACGTTGCGGTTTGCATCGAGACATGAATTAATATGTAACCAATAATATGTAATTAATATGTAATCAGCGACATTAGATTAGGACACAAAGATCGGTTTCCGGGGAACGGAGGAGAGGAGGTGTGTAGTGGAGGAAAGGAGGATGAATTCTTGGAGTATTGGGACGCACCCCTTGTCTTCTGAAGCAGATGTAGTAACAGCTCTGCCGTTGTAGCGCTCGCACGACAAGTGTGCATTTTGTGGGCGTGTCGCTGTCAATGTCCATCTCCTTTGGATTGTGCAAATGTCACAAGGTTCAATTCACATGTGTCCGAGTCATGTAGCACACACGCGCTGTAATCTCAACGTCTGTGTACATGACCTGTGGAGCTGTGCTGTGGAATGGCTACGGAACTGGTCATATAACAGCTTTTGATTTCTAGGCCAAGTCAGTGTTGTTATAGGACTACAGTTTGTACAATGCCAACTTCCTAAAACAGGACTGCGCAAGTTGTTCTGTGCCAGAACTGTCAATGTCTGTTAAGCATGGATGCAGATATCTTTGTTATCCAAGATGTATCTTACTGTGTGTTTTCTGGGTATTAGATGGCAGCAAAAGGCCAATAGTATTCATGAAATAAAAAGGGAGATATTTGAAACTGACATTTCTGTTCAGACAATGAAATTTCCTTTTAGAGAATGTTTTCAGACTACCACAGGTAATGGTGACGCCCTGTATTCTGTCCTGAAGTCCATTTTGAATCCACTCAGAGACAACCCAGTTGATGTTTTACTTTATTTTGACAGTCTGACAAGTCAATTATGGGTCCCATGATGTAACCAATTATATATCTGAACTAATTTAAACATGTAACGTGATAAAAAAAATGCAGAACAAAATAAAGTTAACAAAAATACTGATTGATAAATTGATATTTCAGTATAAAAATATAGACATATTAAACAAAAATATATTAAATTGTTTACAGAATTTCTGAATTTTTCGTTACACGTAGATGAAATTGTAACTCCAATGAAACTCCATTCGTTTGGTTTCAATTGCCAAAATCTAAATAAAAAAGTCTGAAAAATAAAATTGTGTTCTACCATGTCGAATGCATTGTAAAAGTCTTAAAAGAAGATAAAACTCTGTTCAGAAAATAGGTCTGAGTAGTCAATAATATACTACAAGTCTAATACAAGTCTAATATTGTTGGAGATGTGCCTATTGCACATAAAGCCTGATTGAGACTCATCAATCACACTATCCAATACAGTCCTTAGACATTTTATTAATATGCATGCCAACATTTTGAAGTCGTTACTAAGCAAGAATTCAGGATGCAAATTACCTAACAAAAAGTAAATCTTGTTTAGGATTAAAATAATCGATTATTGCATCAGGGTTGGGGGAAGTATTTCATTAGTGATGCTGTCCTGAAAGAATTATAAAAGAAAGGGGGCTAGTTGGCTTTATAAAACTTCAGTTACATACGTCATCTACTCCTGGGGCCACATGTATAAAACTCTGAGTAAAAGAATGCTCAGGGTGAAAGTCGGAAATCTGCTGAAAAAAAGTTTTGCATTTTCTACCTCTGCCTTTCTGTCACGGTGTCGCCATATCACACGGACCCCAAACATTGCGTACGTATGGTGTCCATTGTGTACAGAGGTACGCAGATTCTCACAGCGCATGTTATATTATACATCTGAATTTCTGCGTGGAAACTCGCTCACACGGCTTTCTGAGGGCATTTTTCTGCACTGTTTATACATGTGGCCCCTGGGGACTTATTGTTCTTGAGATGCTGGCTTAATAACTTCACTTAAAAAGATACTATTCTCACACAGTTGTTTTTCATTGGGATTTATACATTTATGTCCATTGAAAGAATCTAGATCAGGATGAGGAACATTCTTCAGAATATTTAGATACTTATAAAGTTCTGTAAAAATCTGAACGATATCGTGCAATGTTTTTGTGGTTGTCTGTGACTACATTATTTATTTTCACTTGGGGCATTGTCTTATGCTCGTTGTGCTTTTCTAACTAAAAAAATAAGAGTTCTGCTCTCCTTCCTCAACTCATTGTTTTTTTAGACTGAACAATGGTCTCCACTGCTTTCTTTTATAGATGTATTTATATAGATGTATTTTATAGATGTTATCTAGTTTAATTTGAAGCTCTGATAACCTGCTGCATGCCAGATAGGCTCTGTAGGCTTTTGTGTAATAATGAGCCAATAGGGGGTGACTACATTCCCTCACATAGACTTCCTGGTTTTAGATAAGTTACTACCAGATGTGTAAAATCCAGGTTCAGAAGTAAAAGTCCTCCCCAGTATTTTGTTCCAATCACTTGGATTTGCCAAATAGCACATTCTTCAGCCAGGAGGTAGAACTTATTAGTGAAATAAGCTGAGTTAATGGATGGAAGGAACATTTGGCAGTACTTTTACTTTCTGACCCCTGGATTTTACACCTCTGGTTACTACAGTACATTCATAAATATTTTCCCACCTCAAATGTCAGAAGCTCCCAATTGTTCCTATTTTTAGACTCCTTTTGTGCTCTATTCCCAAAGTGAACAATCAGCCTCTTCATTTCTAATCTCACAACGCCCTGGGGTGCGCCCCAATATTCTTCAATCCCCACCTCCTTTCCTCCACTACCACTCCACTCCTACCCGGAAGTATGCAAAACTGCCAGAACGTTTCAAGTTCAAGTATTTGCATGTACAGCATACAATATACCTGACATTAATATGTAACCATTAATACGTAATAAAGATGTAATCAGCGACATTAGATTAAAACACAAAGATCCGTTTCCGGGGCACGGAGTAGAGGAGGTGGTAGTGTAGGAAGGGGGGGGGGGGTGCATTTTTTGATTATTGGGACGCACCCAGCTTTTAAAGTGGAATTATTGAGTTTCCAGTAAGATGACCTCTGATTGGTTCAGCAGAGGTGAGCAATGGGATACTGATTAAAAAAAAATTGCTTTCTGGTCAGATAAGGGGGTTGTTACGGCTTATACAGAATTTCCATTCAATAGTCAATACATGATTCCCTAGAGCCAGATTAGGTGCTGCATGTGTAATATTTTTGAGGAGGCTGAAACTGTCTGCCTGGCACAGATTCCCTGCTTTAAAATAGGTCACTAGGGGGGTCTTGTGACATAGCCTGTAAGAGCGCCATCCACATGGTCACTGCGAGCTCTGATGTCATGTCGGCGGTTCGAATATGGCTGTGCGACCTTTGTCGCATGTTGTTCCTTCTCTCTCTCTCCCACTCTTCCTGTCTCTGTACTGCGCTGTCCAATAATTCTGAAAAGCCCTAAAATATAACTTAATGATACAATTGGTCACTCGGTGTATGACTCTTATCAAATACAGGTTTTTTTTGTACAGCTGCATTACGGTTGCCAACATTAATTTTTTTACAGGCAGGTTCACTATTGTTGAATGAACAGTGGTGAGGAGGGATGAGGCAGGAGGGAGGAGGGGGTGTTGTGTAATGTTTATAATAATGAATTTAATTACATTTCATGATGGTTATTTACCAAATTAAATTTGGTAGGTTATTAACATAAGTGCTGTATATGGGACATAGGCCACTGTGTCCCGTACGGGACAAACCGTTCTTGGCAGCACATCCTTGCTAAAAGAGGACTGCTGGCAACCCTATACCTGATATTTACTGGGGCAATTCAATGCGTCATGCATGGGAGCAGAACAAGAGTGGAACCTGTAACTCAGTCGAGAAGCCCTGCTCCCTACCCACAATGCATTTCAGGTTTTGTCTTGTCATAAGAGTAGTTGTGTGTAGTTGTGTGTGTGTGTGTGTGTGTGTGTGTGTGTGTGTATGTGTGTGTGTGTGTGTGTGTGTGTGTGTGTGTGTGTGTGTGTTTTTAATCTATGATTTAGAAGAACATGTACAGCATGTTCACATGGGCCTGGGTTGCACCATAAGGTATTGAGTATGGGTCAAGACGTAAGAGCATGTGCTGTTTCTGAACAAAGCATATGTCGTTCCTAAACACAGAGATAGGTAGCCACATCTCAGCCCAGATAAGGTGGGACATGTGCATCAGGTCAGTTCCTTTGAGGTCGTTTGAACCAGGACAGAGTGGATGTCCGGTTTCTTGTGTTGTGTTTCAGTGATCTTCCCGCTATGGCCTGTGCGATGTGCAATAAACTATTACTTTTTCCATAAAGTGTTTGTTGTTGTGGTGAGTGTCCTGACTATTGTCCATTGTCCTGACTTTGACTCCACAAAAAGAAGCTTCCATTCCTAACAGTTCCATTTCAAGGTTAATCGTTATCATCTTGTCTGCAAGGAAGAAATGCACCATGGGAAGAAAAATCAGCAATATTTGTGCATTTAAAAGAAAGACTTCATTCTAACCAATTAAGTTGGAAAAGTCACTTTCCAGGAATGCATGCTAGGTCTTTGAGCCTAAATGGCGTCTCTTGACTGGGAGTGCGTCCCAATACTCGAAAAATGCATCCTCCTTTCCTCCACTACTACCTACTCTCCCCCATGCCCTGGAAACTGATCTTTGTGTCCTAATCATGTCCTAATAAATGTTTCTGATTAATTAATTAATTAATTAATTAATTGCATATTAATGGTTACATTAACTAATATCTTGACACAAACGATCTACATTGAATACTGTACATGCAACTACTTGTACTTGAAACATACTGGCAGTTTTGCATACTTCCGGGTAGGAGATGAGTGGATGAGAGGAGTGGAGGAAAGGAGGAGAGGAGTGGAGAATATTGGGACGCGCCCTAGCTGACTATGATCAGAAGTCTACAGTAGTGGCACACAACTGTCTCCATACCTAAGACGTAGGGTGGGGTTACATGTTGACCAGGGGTTCCTCAGTTTTCTGTTGCATTAGTTCCTCCAAACAACATTCCAGGCACCAGTTGTCGCTGTCAGATCAGTCTAACCATGAGAATGTATAGGGGACTTGAGTACAAAGCTAAACTGCACTCATATACACTTTCAGTCATTTACTTAGCCTACATTTAATTCTAAATGTCAGAGTACATTGGAAACTTGATGTAGCATGAGTAAGCAAAAAAATTGCTATATTATTGTGGTAGTATTTTTGGATAAGTAAAAATAAGTAAAAAAATAAATAAAAAAACAATGGCAGTTCACGTCCTTAATGTAATCCACCCGCTCGCATAGGCCCAAGTAATTAAAGTACATTAAAATGCATTTCAGGCGGATTTGAACGCGCTTACCTGAAAACTACACTACCAATAAGACACGAATACCTAACCGCAATTTGATTGGCTGAAGGCGCTTCCACCCCTCGAAATAGATTATTACTGGCTCACGTGACTCCGTAAGCCCGTGTGCGAAATGCTGCTGTCAGGTCCAGGGTCACTTGTTTTTTTGACACTTTCGGTGCAGTGCGTTGTTGTATGCCCAAACTCTTATCGCAAATTGCATTTCTCTCAAAGTAATGGCTCTGAACGGAAGGCAGTGGTGCCGCCTCCTCTTGGCCAAACATGCCGAGCCTGCGGTCCTATTAACGGGGATTGTGAAAGAAGTTCCGCGGCGTGGCTGCGCAAAGATGCGGCGATGGTATTCTCGGGCTACGCAAGAAGAAAATAAAATTGAACTCTTGAGGCTAGATCGAAGTACAGCTGCTCGTGCTAGTGTCGCACCTTTAAAATCTGCATCCACGGAGGTAGGCTGTCTTTTTTTTGTTGTCAATAAGTCAATTCTATATATAGCAACGCTATGTAGCGTATTAGCCTGTTAGCCTTCATTACAAGTTACAACCACGCACATCTGGATAAACTAGCTAGCTAATCGGCCAGCGGTGATAACAGTTGATGTCTCCTAAGTCTAACTTTAATGTAGCTGCAGTATTGTGAATGATACACGCTTTGATCTTGATAAACTAATTTGCTAGATCTGTTATTCATGTGTTACGTAGAGCAAAGTTTATTTTTCTGCTTTGCACGAATGTGAAATTATAAACCAAATTCTCAAGCGTATTGTACGCAGTAGCCTACCGCACCGCATCTCAAGGGAATGTTTAAAATTGAGCTCATAGACCAATACTCAAACGTAATATTGTTTAAAACGTTGAGAAAAAATATTAGCAAACAGGTAACAGAATGACAACAACGAAGTAACAAGATTACGTTTTTGTTTTACGCACTTTTGTTTTGTGAAATACGCCCCAGGTGTATTGAGAAAACATGAAATATGCAATAGACAAATATCCTCCTAATAATCGGAAATATTTTTTTGTCCCCTCTAGTCTCTGGACCCATACTCTACTATTCTGACTACAAGGGACATTCAATAAAAATAAAATAAATAATATATAATATTTTAAATATTTTCACTGCAAAATGATTTTGTCATCCAAGACACCTGTAGGCACATTATGCAAAAAAAAAAACTTAAACCTTTTTTCTGCTGGTTCTCTGGAGGATATAGGTTTTTTTTAATGTGGATTTAAGATTTATTCTCTTTTCTGGAGCTCATCAGAATGAATTAGAAAACATTTCTTTACAATACTCTTTTCCACCAGTTTTAGGTTTACAAGACTCTTTATTTGAACTGTGTGGGATTTCAGTTGCAAAGTGAAGTGTACTAAATGCTAGTGAAGTGATAGTGAAGTAGACTAAATGCTAGTGAGGTGAATCTGAATAGCCGGCCACAATCTTTAAAGTGTTTCTGTTTCTTTAACCATTACGTGTTCATTTCAAAATGTCTCTTGGTTGTTTTCCCTTTTCTGGGTAAATTATATAACACTTCACATTAGCATAAGGCTCATTTTCCTGGCCCTAAAATTACGTTTATTCCAGCTTGAGTGTGGTGGTTTAGGGCCAGGGGACTACAGCTAACTTCCCCACAGCTTAGACCACCAATCTAGGGGGCACGTTATACAACTGTGCTATTAAGCATATGCATTAGCGGTTACTGCTAATGTTTTTCCTTGTCTTTGTCTTGTATTTACCACTTCAATGTATTTTAAACTGTATTGTGCCTGAAATTTCAAGAAAGCACAGGGAGAAAGTCACAGAAGTAGGCTATGTTGCACAAATTGCTGACATTGAAGATGAGGATACACTTGTTGTGCAGTACCAGGGAGAGCTTGGTATTTATGATTAAAGAATGCAGGCCTAGTGCTGCCTTGTCTCCAGTTGAGATTCTCATGATTCTTTCAAACCCAACTGTAGACGACAAAAGAATATTTTCATTTTGCAGAGGCTATTGCTGAAGCCACATGATACATGTACTCATTATAATCCCATAGAGAGCTAAATGAATCCTGCTGGGGCAATTACAGAAGTCAACTGGTATGGCATGGTGAAAAACTGGTTTAAAATCTGGTGTGATTAATTGAGCAAATTAGTATGAATATTGCATGCTTGTTAAAATTCTTTTTGAGAGCAAAATTAATCATGTCGGTTTTTTTTGGTTTATTATTGGATGTTCAGATGTTTCAATTGGAGCGAAATAGCTGGAGCCTATCCCAACATGCACCTGGACAGGTCGCCAATCCATCACAGGGCCCACAACCTATTCACTCACTCACAGGCAATACCTATGGGCTTACCTATTTAGAGTCTCCAATTAGTCTAACCTGCATGTCTTTGGACTGGGGGAGGAAGCCAGAGTGTCCAAGGCAGAGCCATGCGGACACGGGGAGAACATGCAAACTCCACACATTCAAACCCAGGACCTTCTTGCTGTGTGGTGATAGTGCTATCCACTGCACCACTGTCAATGTGGTTAAAAGCACAGTCAATTTTATATTATAAATAACACTGGCATAAACTGGAAGGAGGGCCGACCCGGAAGTCAGGTTGTCGTGAAGACATGAACACTTTTTTTTCCTTTTTTTTTTTACCCCGTTTTGTGTCATTCCATTACCAGGCTTAGTTATTCTGTTACCATGGAATTGTGTGGTAAAAAAGGTAAAAAGTGCGTACAGAACTAGATTGTTAACGTTTATAACCTCTGTCAGAGCACTTTTCACAAAAGGATAAAAATGTTTTTTAGATAGGCTATATTATTTTATTTCCTTTGTAGTGACATGGTTGAAGGCACTCACAAAAGATGTCAAGCAGTTACACCCAGTACCCACCTTTTGGCTGGCAGTACAGTGTTTTCTATAAGCGTTTGTTCTTGATATTAGCAAATTCACAGGGTAGAATTAAATCTCCAGTAAATGTCCATAAAATACCACTAAACGTTTACTGCCTGTTATACTGTAACATGCTATTGCATAATCTGTACAGATCAACATCATATATACTCAAGTAAACAGGCGAGAAGTTATAAAATAACACTAGCTCATTAAAATATAACTCTCTTTACATACAGACAGTTTATACTGTATGTAAGAAAAGGAATTGAGGGCTGCTGTGCGTTCTATTGCATGTATACATTGCATGTATTTGATCTTGGCTAGAAGTGGAAAGACAGGGTTGCCGTTGGCTGTAGGACAAGGTTGTTGACCCCCCTGGACATCAATGACAGGGGGAGAGCAGACAAATAAAAAAACACTGAATAAAATATGAAATGGAGGTGGAAAGTTTGCCCAAAACAACTGATGCAAAAGGAGTACAAGTGGATGGCGTTTTATACCCACGGGAAAAACCGGTTAAGCAGATTTAAGGTAATAACCTGAGGGGGGGAAACTAAAGTTTTAAGACTTGAGGGTCGATTGAAAGTAAATTAGATCAGTGGGAAGAGTCAGTACAAGTTTTTAAAGTATTTGCCGATTGTCATCGCGAGCCGTGTTTCTCGAAAACGTGACGCAAATGTGTTCATGTCAATCAGACAGGCTTTACTGATAGACTTAGTTTTACACCGAGGCGCGTGTTCCCACGAAAACCTGTCACACAAGCTTGGCTAACTGAACCATGAATTAATTAGTGTAATCGTGAAGGCCACAAATTAAGTGAATCGGTGCAGAGACGCAAACACAGACAATTAAATGACTATAGGTTCACATGTAGCTACTCCAAAGAGTAGGAGTCATGATTATGGGTAAGGGTGTGAGGGGATGGGATTGGAGGACCAGACGTGACCTTGAAGGGTTCAATAAGTTACCCACAAGATGTGGAATAACCACTAGTACAAAGGGAGGAAAAGGAAGAATAAACAAAAAGGGAAATAACTCGGCGTATATGCCAACAAAAAGCAACCCCGGAAAGAGGGTGAAAAGTCTAGCAGACTCGAGCAGATAAATAGAAAAGGAAAGAACGACCTCTAGCTCAATAAATAACAAATGAGCTCAACGAAGAGGTGATATGAGAAAGGTAAGTAGAAGTTACTGCCTCAAAGAGGACAGAAAAGCAAAAAGAACCAAGGAAAGAACCAAGAAAAGCGAAATAACAGGAATGACGAATCCTACGGATCTAATCCTAAACTCTTTAAACTAAGAAGGTTCCTGTGTTTCTTTCAGACACAAAAGAAATGCAGTCCTCCGGCTATACCGTTTACCTGGTCTAACGTGGCAAAGTATGACACAAAAGCCCGGAACACAGGAGGTGCGGTGCTTAAGTAGCCGGCGCGCACCTGCAACTCGTAACCATAATTAGTCCCAGAGAGGGAGAAATCATGACCGGAACGCCCTCTCGCGGCCCTGAGAGGCAACGTCGGCAGAAAAGGCCGAGCAGGCAGCAAAACCATGCCAAAGGGCGGATGTTTAGGTGTGGAAATCCTGACCTTGATTGCGATGACAATACTCTTATGATCTGAGGAAGTGCATCATGGTACATTGTCAGTGTCCTTTTGAAATATGGAGCGCCTTTGGTGAAGGGCTACCAGAGCTTAGGCACACCAAACAAAACACCTCAATAGTCTTTTCTTTTTTTTTTGGTTAGCTCACCGAGATCAGACACCACAAAAAACCCCTTATGTATTTCTGGCTCTCCAGTGTTCAGATTTTTTTCCCACTGCTTTCTTTTTAAAAAATTCTTGCCAGATGTTGTTTACTTCAGGGAGGCCCTCTTCCTGCCCCGCCCAGTTGAAGCAATATCTGCCCAATCAGGAGGAAGCACAGCATGTGCCGTTCTTTATCCTTCAGAATCCCAATAGGATGATGTGAAACGCACATGAAAGGGTTGCAGCTGTTCACCTGAAACAGCCCCAAAGAAGCGCCTGCACCTGAGAAACATACAGTGTTTCCCCTAAAGCAAGCTACCACAAGCTTCTTATGTTTTATACAGCTATACAGCTTGCCGCCCCACCTGAAAATATAAAATGCTGTTAATTAGTGTTTTGATTCGCGGCAATTCGCGGCCACTAACAGAAGAATGGATTTGTTTAGGTTACGTTAACTCAGGAAAGTGAAAGCAACCCCCCTCCCCACGTCAACGATCGCGGCTACAAACCCCCCCCACGTCAATGATCGCGGCTACAAACCCCCCCCACGTCAACGATCGCGGCTACAACCCCCCCACGTCAACGATCGCGGCTACAAACCCCCCCCATGTCAATGATCGCGGCTACAACCCCCCCCCACATCAACGATCGCGGCTACAACCTCCCCCCCACGTCAACGATCATGGCTACAAACCCCCCCCCCCCCCCCCCCCATGCCATCTCACCACCCATCTTGACACGTGTTGTTAGACTTGAGGTAAGTGAACATTTGCGAAGCTTAAAACCTGTTTGGGAAAGTTCCCCAGAATCACCCACAAAAAATATCTGAGATAATAAAATAAAAAAGTAACATATTTTCTTGTGTTTTATACAGCTACAGAGCCCGGGGTCAAAATGACCCCATACAACACCTCTTGGATGCAAAGTTAGTACAGGACTTTTGAAAACAGCATTAGGCTATGTTTATTGCATGTTTACTAAAAATAGGGTTAACTGGTTTTTAAGAGCCTTCAAACACTGAGTGGTGTGAAATTGACACCACTCACCACACCCGGGCATAATAGGAGGGGTCTAGAAATGGCCATAAGACATGTGTACTTTTGAGCAATTCCAGTTGTATAGTCCCGTAAGCGTGCAGTGAGCATACACTATATCAGCTGGCTAATCAGACTTTAAAGATAAGGGGCCCTATCTTGGCGATCTTGGCGCTTAGTCTAAGCGCATGGCGCTAAGTCCATTTAGGGCGTGTCCAAGTCCACTTTTGCTATTTTAACGGCGTGTTTTTTTGGCGCTAAGCACGACGCATGGCGCAACTGGGCTGAACCTAGTCGCTTCATTAATTATAGGTGTGTCTTGGGCGTGACATTCAATAAACCAATCAAAATGTCATATCCCATTCCCTTTAAAAGCCTGCTTTTCCACCTTGGCGGATTGCTTATGATGGCGAAACAGACATGCTCGTGCGTGTTTAGTGTGATCAAGGAATAGGCTAAATGGAGTATGATCAATATTATTCGGACTAACCATTAGCCTATGAGTTCCCGGTAATTCCAGACAGGGCTGTTATTTTACAAAATATGTGCGGTTAAATTTCGCTAAAATTCGCTAAAAGGACCTGCAACAGCTGAGAATAAGCTATCAATGGCTTCAGTCTCACCTTAGAAAACGCCAAATTAGCCTGCTTGTTCAGCGAATTTCGTTTGATTATGCAATGAAAGTGTCAAACATCAATTCCAAGAGGCTGTTCTCATGGAGTTCTCGAAGTTCATTAGGCTACCTGCATAGTAGGCTAATATTGATTAATAACATACATACCGTTATTTTGCCTTAATGATGACACTAAATAGCCTACAATAAAGCTGTCAGGTTCGCAACCCATAAGTTCACGCATATTTCCCCTTGTTTAATGCATCCTGTTTATGGAAATGTGACCAACCTGTTTTACTCATAGCGTAATCCTTTAAAACAATCCACTTTCCCAGAAAGACCGTGAAACGTGCGACTTGGAAACAGAGAACATGCAGCTCACGTGCAGAGAATGGCATTAAAATTAATTGTGAATTAATTTTGAAACGTGCTGCAAATTTGTTTTAGTTTCTAATTAGACGCTTAGTTCTCTTTAAAATCGTTTTGCTCAGTTAAGGAATAACGGGTGAAATCAGCTGGGTTTTAAACGGTGAGAGTATGGAAACCTGGTCACTGTAATTAAAAAAAATATGAAGGACAAAGAATAGCTAAGGTTACAATTTAGTTAACATGGTGACATCTCCGTTTTTTAACCATAGGCTATCGAAAAAAACCTTATGCACGCTGTAGCCTAGGCTATTTGAAAAACAATAAATGCAATATTCACTGGACAAGGTTTTGAACTTTTTTCAGTCACAAACCATTCTATTTACTTACAAGCTGCATTCATAGATAAACAGAGCTGTATTGTAATGACATCTGAAGCGCATTTTCAGAACTTAAATGTCCGTCTATTGCCGTGCACGAGTTTTCCATTGAATGACAATTCACGCATTAGGTGCAAAGACAATTCGCGCATTAGGCTTGATAGCTATAGGTGTTATTAGCTCCTTTTTAATGGATAGCCATTGTCCCGTACCATCGCACATCGCCTGGATGTTGATGGAGTGGGCTGAGAGCAATGTAATGTGGCATTGTTTCCCTTCGCTGAGGGAAAGGTATGTGGACCTATGGAACCTTTTATTATTATGCATTTTTGATATAGCCTACACAATAATAATATTTCACATTGTGATCTAGATATTTTAGTCATGCCTGTGCACGCCCCTGTGTGTAGCTAACAGACAGGAGGGTATGCGCGTTGTGCACACGCCTATGTAGACGCACTTATATGCGCCGTTAAAATAGCATGTAAACAACTGCGACATGACTTTAGACCAGGTTTGTGGTGGTTCTAGCGCAAGCGCTTTCTGCTGGCTCAAGATAGCAATACGCCAAAAAGAATCCTGGCCACTCCTCATCTTAAGACCAACACGCCCAGTTCACTAATGATGGCGCAAGACTAGTTAATGGCGCAATGCTAGTTTGACGGTGTAAGCGTTAGGCGTTATTATGGACCTAGCGCCGGGTGTAAGATAGCAAAGCCACTTGCGTTTGCGTTAGCGCCGCGTGTAAGATAGGGCCCAAGATGTTTGTACCTAATCAAATCAGTGGCTTCTTAAACTTGCTTTTTCCTCTCTGGGTTTTTTTTTTTTTAGGCTGCCCAAAAACTTTAGAGAAGTTTAATGGCTCTCAACTGGCCTCATTGGCTCTGAGTGGCAACAACGGTGAAAATACCATCTATGTGCCGTTACGCTATTGGCCGCACCTCACAGCCTGCTGACCAATGGAAGTCAGTTTTGTCATGTGAGGTCACAGTGCTGGTGAACACGAGAAACCTGACGTGAAGCTGTATTAATAAAAACCTAAATGAAGCTGCCGTATGAATTCCACGGTCTCTTTTTTAAATGTTGGAGCTGCCTAATATAGAGGCAATAAATTACTCAGCAAAAATCGAGACAGGTGGGACCACTGTTGGTCTGTAAGGAAGCGGTGTGTGTGTGTGTGTGTGTGTGTGCGCGCGTGCGTGCGTGCGTGCGTGTGTGCGCGCGTGCGTGTGTGTGTTTGTGTGTGTGCTTGTGTGTGTGTGGTCTGTGTGCGTATGAATTCCACTGTGTGTTTCCCGCATTTCAGTAGAACAGTTGTGAAAGAGAGGGGGAAAGAAAGATGAATTAATGATTAATGTGGAGTCACTCGTTTTGTGGCATAAGGTCATAATCTTGGGCTTTTCCCCTGCTAATGAACCACAAGAAAGTCAGAGGTCAAGACCAGGTTAATCATAGTACTAGTTTGGAGTGATATACAGGTTTCTTTAGAATATAGTGAGCTGCCTACCTACCTGGCTGTACAGATTAATCAAATATAAATTGCGTACGGTTTGCCTGTGAGGGGATTTCTGTTATTTCTGTATGCTCTCAGGTGCAACATTCCATTACATTTTTAAAATTTCTGTCTCCAGTGTAACAGAGGATATCAATTTTAGAGGTGGTTATAGGCCTATTTAAAATAACATGCAAAAACCTGCTAACTACGGGTTTTGTATGCAAATGTCTCTTACTGCTTTATGTGTTTAAACTTGTGCTTATCACTTTATTTTGGTGTAATTATTTAAAAATATATAGTCAGCACTTAGTGATAAATGAAGCTCAGTCTTATATGATTGAAAGAACAAGCCTTACCTGTCACTCACGTTTTAAACCACTGAACTGCACTGCACAAAATGTATAATTGTTACATTACATTCATTTTAGCAGACAGTTATACCGATTGACTTACATGAATGTACGAGCATGTAAGTGGCTTTACCTGATTTACATAAGCAGTAGTGCGCCTTTTAATTTTGCACTTCTATTACCAATATATAAGTGTAGAATTATTACATTACGTTATATTGCATTAATTTGAGCCAAACGCTCTTACCCAGAGAGACTTGCAGTATAAGAGAATGTAAGTGCATTGACCTGATTTATATGAGCAATTTTCATTTTGCAGACGTTAATTTCCGGAGTGAGCTAGTTAGACCGTAGTGCAAACAGACGGTTAGATGAACACCAGCGTAGACACAGGAATAGACTGTACAGCAAGCGAGACAAAGCATTATTGTAGACAGAACAGTGTTGCAGCACATATCGGTAAGATCATAATGCTCTGTGCTCAAAGGGAGATATTTACACAGGTCTCCAGCTCTAACAGTTATAACCAGTAGCTGTACCATCACACCTGGGCTCCTGCATCTGTGGGTTGGCCGGGTCTGCATTTTTGGAGTGATGCTCAAATGCTGTGTCACTGTTCTCTGCTCTGTGTGTGCTCTGCTCTGATATGTGTATGTGTGTGTGCTGTGTATGTGCTGTGTGTGTGATTTGTGTGCTGTGTGTGTGCTGTGTATGTGTTGTGTGTGTGATGTGCGTATGGTGTGTGTGTATGTGTGTGTGATTTGTGTGTGCTGTGTGTATGATTTGTGTGTGCGTTCTGTGTGTGTGATTTGTGTATGCTGTGTGTGTGATGTGCATGTGGTGTGTGTGTGTGTGTGTGTTGTGCAACATGACCCTGTCTGTCCTGTGATAAGAGGTTCTGCCAAATAAATACATAAAAGTAAGAATTCAGAAAACAGCAGTGCCGTTCACAGGAGAAATGTTTCTAACTCTCAGGAAGACGTGTGGAGATAATTTTTGTGGCACATTGATTTCCTGTTCTGGACAAAAGCTTTAAAAGCCAACTTCCCCGCCCTCCCGAATAAGTTCTGAACTCACTTCTTGCAAACTTCTACACCCCCCTCCCCCAATCTGTGGCACGCCACTGTGCTAAATTTGTGCCGTGGAAAGATTGTTTTCGTGTGTGCTCCGTTTGTGCTGAAATGTCCTCATTCTTCTTGGTTACTGAGTAAAATCAATATGAAATGCGCTTCTGTTTAATGAACAGAACAGCTGAGATTTGTGCAATGGGGTTATAGTCCAGTAAGAGGAGCATTTCACTGGAAGATTGTGAATGGCATTTTAGACAGAATGGAGCATTGAGACGGAATGGAACCTGGAACGTTGCACACATTCCGTACGAGTCTGACTGAAATGTGCCTCAGCGTGGCTCGAGTCATGAAACATGATTATGTAAGCACAATTCATCTTCTCAGAAGAAGCAGAGCATGACCTCAGTCTGTCTTACATTCTTAGCACTTTGCAAAATTCAGGTGAGGAACTTTCTTGAACCAAAACAAGAAAACGTGGACATCCTGTAATTTGTCATAAAACAAGTTGCTCCAGTGTGGGGCCAGATCCATCACTTCCCGGCGAGAGGGGGAGTGCATTTGTAAAATGGGCTATACAGATGAATTTGATTTGATTTAGTGACAAAGTGTGTTTCTGTTTGAATCCATTTCCAGGAGCTAGCTCCCCCTGCTGGCCGGAGGAGGATACTGCAGGAGGACCCGTTGCCCTTCTCTGCCTTTCTTACGGACAGCTTTGGCCGCAGACACAGCTACCTGCGCATATCCCTGACGGAGAAGTGCAACCTCAGGTGTAAGTATGCAGCTTGTGCCTTCTGATGAGTCCACCCTTCGCCACAGCACCTTTAATGTTAACTTCTCCGCCTCTCCTGCCTCAAATCATTCATTTTAAAGCAGAAGTAGGCAACCCTGGTCCTGGAGCCCCAGTCATGTTTCAGTGAGGTTTACTCCATCTCAGCTTGATCTCAAGTCTGATGGGTTATTAAGAGTGTGAGCATGAATATTCACAGTCTGCATGGTGAAATGCTGAATACCTCCAGCGCATGGCCACCTGTGTTCATTGCACCCAGTAATTAAAGGAGCTATATGTAACATTGACACCAAGCGTTTAAAATGGGTACTGCAGTCCAAATTCACAATATTGGAGAGTTGTCTCCGCCCGCCCCCTCCTCCCCAGACTCGAAGCTCACGCGGTAGCTAGAAGCTGGCTATGTTTATGGTCACACAGATATAAGCTAACGTTAGTGGTGTGTTTAGCTAGTAACTATATACATATATATATTTAAATCTTTAGCTAGCTAGCTAAATGAAAACGATGTTGAACTTAGCTTAGGCATTCGTAAATCGGCTGTCGGAGTGCCAGAGTACATCTGGTTGTTCGTAATGGGCAGTGGGCGGAGTCAACTCGGAGAATAGTGAATCACACAGGCTAAAACAAATACAGACGTTCCGACCCGGAATG
Organism: Synaphobranchus kaupii; assembly: GCA_029718625.1. Classification (NCBI taxonomy): domain Eukaryota; kingdom Metazoa; phylum Chordata; class Actinopteri; order Anguilliformes; family Synaphobranchidae; genus Synaphobranchus; species Synaphobranchus kaupii. The sequence continues at coordinate 36,561,208 of CM056387.1, forward strand.
GAAATTTCAAAGGAGAACATACTGACTGTAGCATTGTTGTCGGAGAAGCCAGTATTTCGACTTGGCATGTTTCCTTAATCTCTGATGACATATCATGGTCATTTTATGATTTAGTACAGTAAATTTGTTACATATAGCTCCTTTAATACAGGTATGCAGTTATAGGTTTGGATGGAGCAAAAACCAGGAACATCTCTGGCAATCCAGGACCCGGGTCGCCTGCCCCCTGTTTTACAGGGTAGTGCTCATTCCAAAGTGCATAATTATGAAAATGTATTTATGACAACATGGTTTACTGGTGACGATGGGCATTGCCTCGTTTCTGAGTTTAGCCTAGTTATGGTAGCAGGCTTTTAGCTGCAGTGTTTTTCCTATTGCTTAATTATTTAAAAATATTATTGGTTTATTATTTCACGCATTCTATGGTTCAGATTTTCTTTTGGGTGTATGTATCAAAAGAAGGGCTATAGATGGAATTGTCTCATGTTCATTAGACATTTAAATTTAAGTCAATTTGTAAGCAGGCAATCGAGTACCCATGCTCTCACAAAAAACGATGAATGTGGAATCTTCCACAAAAGTAACAAAACCTGCTGAATGGCACATACCTTGAGCAGCTTTGTGACACGGCTTGGGCTGAGTTAGCCACACAATAGCAAGGGATTGTTTTAGAGTAGGAAAGGGACGTAACAATGTGACATCTTTTCAGTGGAGTGCTTGTTTTGTTGCTAAGCTTGTGTAGTGAATAGACCTTTGCCTCCCCTCTGCGCCCCCAAACCCCCCCCTCCCCAGGTCAGTACTGCATTGCCGGAGGAGGGGTGAAGCTAACACCCCGAGCCCAACTGCTGACCACTGCCGAGGTGCTCGCCCTGGCCCGACTGTTTGTGCATGAAGGGGTGGAGAAGATTCGGCTGACCGGGGGCGAGCCCCTCATTCGACCGGACATCCTGGACATCATTGGTATAAACTTTTCTTTTTTTAAAAATGTTTTATTGTATTTTGGGATTTAGTACATTTCTGGGTGTGTGTGCTGTTTTTAGGGAGGAATCTTTTCTTATCTCCCTTGTGGCGTAAGTGCAAAAGACAGCAAGAGTCAACTTTTCGTGCCCTGCATTATTTCACAATCCGCCATTGCTTTAAATATTGATACACACACACACAACACACACACATACCCATATGTGATGACCATGAGCTGTGACTCACGCCTGACCTGTGCAGTCACAGGCTGTACTATCTTATCACACAGCACATACAACGTTACAAATTGACCTTTTTTTAATCAGGAGTCCTAGAACTTCAGGAACTTAAATTTCTCTTTTGTTGTGGTATAGCAGCAGAGCGCTGGCTGAGATTTAACCCCGTTAAAAGCAGTGTGTGTGTGTGTGTGTGTGTGTGTGTGTCCGTGTTTGGTTGTGAGTGCAAATGCGGATTATCACAGGAGCACAAAAGCAGTCTCCTGGCTTTATTTGCTTCTTCAAATCTCAGCACACAGTTTGTAATAATTTATGCGTAGATCACTTGATGAATAACATCATACTTGATGAGTCCATGTTGTGAAGAGGGTTTAAATAATATCCAGCACTCTTCTGAAGATTATGCCTAGAATTCAATAAACGCTCGTCTTTAACTTTGACTTTGACAATTAATGCAAGTGTTACAGTTTTCTTCGCAAACTCAGCTTGGCAAGTTAGTTTTAGTGATCGCTGAACTAGGTATGGTTACCTTGCAAACAGTGGACTCGACTCGAGTGTGTGTGTGTGTGTGTGTGTGTGTGAGAAAGAGAGAGAGAGAGTGTGTGTGCATATGTGTGAGTGTTTGTTCTTTGTGTGTGTGTGAGAGAGAGAGTGTGCATATGTGTGTGTTTTGTGTGTGTGTGAGTGTGTTCTTTGTGTGTGTGTGTGTGTGTGTGTGTGAGAGTGTGTTCTTTGTGTGTGTGTGTGTGTGTGTGTGTGTGAGTGTGTTCTTTGTGTGTGTGTGTGTGTGTGTGTGAGAGTCAGAACTGGGGCAGCAGTCTGTGATTAATCTGGCTCTGCGCAAAATAAAATAAAATGTGTCTGCAGTAGTTTCCATTTGTCCTTCATCATGCATGCTGAGATAGTTTCTGTTAAACTAGCCAGCTCATTGCTGTTTTAACCAGCTGCAATTTGGCCCATTAACACTTAGACTGGATTTATTTATCTTCATTCAAGAAAAATATGACAACAGTAACTCAGTTAAGATGCATTTAACAAACCGTGTGATACAACGGTGAAGGAATGAAATGATCTAACGTGACCTAGAGCCCTGTTACTCAAATCACGGTCCTCGAGATGATCTAACGTGACCTTAGAGCCTGTTACTCAAATCAGGGTCCTCGAGATGATCTAACGTGACCTTAGAGCCCTGTTACTCAAATCACGGTCCCTTGAGGGCCGAGAACTGCTGGTTTTCCACCCTCACTTTACCTGGGAGTCAGGTGTGAAGACAGTCTGGCCATCGGTAGCACTAATTGTTCACTTAATTACCTGGGAGTGAGAAAAGGTTTGAGCTGTAAGCATGGGGAGGAGGGAGGGCAGAGAGGGAGATGGAGACGCATGCCATGTTACAATCGCCGTGACGATTCATAACAACATTCCTGCAGGAGCTGGGCCCGGCGCCCGTCATGTGTCTGTCGGCTGCATGACCTTGGACCTCCGCAGACAACCACAGTATCACCCGACTGTTCCACGCGTGGGGGCGAGGGGTGCATAGCGGTGCTAGCTTGTGACTTGCGTTTCGTTAAATCGATCGTTACGCCGTCGTTTAAACGTAACTGTGAATGCTCATCTGATCAGTGGGCTGAGTTCACGTGCATCGTTCACTGCGTGAATGCTTGTCTGTGTATTGCTGATTCCTACCACTCTCTCTCTCTCCCTCTCCTCTCTCTCACTCACTCACTCTCTTTCTCTATCTCTCTCTCCCTCTTTCCCTCTCTCTCTCTCTCTCTCTCTGTGTAGCCGAGCTGAGGAAGCTGAAAGGCCTGAAGACCATCGCCGCGACGACCAACGGGATGAACCTTAGTCGGCTCCTGCCGGGCCTGAAGGTGGCCGGTTTGGACCTGCTCAACATCAGCCTGGACTCGCTGGTTCCCGCCAAGTTTGAGTTCATCGTACGGAGGAAAGGTGGGACTCGGAAGGGGGTTTATGGAATAAAGGAACATTTAGAGACTAGAACGAGCCATTCAGCCCATCATGGCTCATTTGCCTGCATCTAAACCAGTCATTTTGTATTCACATAACAATAAGTAAATTGCTAATAATATGTTATGTATAAATTCATACATTTATATGCACAAATAATATGTTGCGGTATATTCCATTCCCGTTCACGGACGGGGAAGCTAAAAGTGACAGAAATAGTTTCCCCCTGGGGGAATATCATCCTCCAGCCAGCATGGTAGCCATGGATTGAAACAGATGACAGCGATTGTCACCCATAGCAACTGATGCCCCTGGGATTGGACAGATGGACGAGGCGGCCTTAGGAAAGACAGCAGCACAGCAGGGCAATCCCGGACAAATTTCACCCCCCTTTTTTCAGGGGGTGGGGTGTGGGGTGCCTGGAAAGGCTAGAGCAGTCTGCTGTACAGAATTCTACCTTGGATTAATTTGCTTATCTGCTAAGCTAAACATCTTTTTTTTTACTAGATATACTGTATTTTTAGGGCTTTTCAGCTTTATTGGACAGCACTGTATAGAGAGACAGGAAGAATGGGAACGACAGAGAGAGAGAGAGAGAGAGAGAGAGAGAGAGAGAGTAGAGAGAGACATGTGGCAAAGGTCGCGGGGTGGATTCAAACCGGGCTACGCCACAGAGACACCCCTGCTAAACACTATTAGTCACTATTAGGGCAGCTCGCTTACGGGTTCGATTGTCCTCGTACGGGGGCACACAGTCCGTCACAGTCATACCAAACAGACCATTACGGCATCCGGAGATAAGCTGGCTTTGTGGTCGGGAGCAGTGTGAAGAAACCTTATAGGATTTGAAGGAACAGATATGAATCCTGTTCCGTGTGTCAGTCAGGGAGAAATTGAGATGAACACCACTTCCTTTAAACAAAGTGACCTTGCCCTTCCCCAGGTAAAGTCCTCAGGGCTGTTTACAGATCAAAGATCAACACGACCAGGGCATAGATTTGTATCTCAGGTGTTTTTAGGGATGTGTACAGCACTTCTCAGTTTGAATTTCAGTATGAGCAGGGGGGTATTCCACAACGCAGGATTACTGAGTTAGTTGGATAACCGCACTGAGTAAAACCTGGAACCCTCCCAAATCTGGAACATGGACTGAAGTAAAAACAGCTGGTCTGGATTTTACTCAGTGAAGTTATCCAGTTAACGAAGCAGTAATCCTGCTTTGTGGAATACCCCCCAGAACTGAACTAGCCGACTGCTTCACCGAAATGGTTCTGAAGCCGGGTTGCAAACGGCAGCTCTGCGTTTGTGAAGTGGAAAAAGGCACTGACCGCACGTTGTACATTTCCGCCTCTGGCACGGAAAACGTGGGCGTCCGTCGATCTTATTCAAACCTCCTCTTTGGAGCGGCTCGCCGGCTGGGCTTACAGTCACGGAAAACCTCTGAAGCTCGTTCAAACTGGAACGCGGAGTTTGGGCTCCGCGGTGTTCCAGATTTTAAAACATTTCCCATAATCCTGTTCTCCATCTCTCAGGGTTCCACAAGGTGATGGAGGGCATCGACAAGGCCATCGAGATGGGATACAACCCAGTCAAAGTAAGTGGCCTAAATGCGTGCGTAGCTCTGTCTGACTGACCAATAGGACGCGCCGCTCTCCCTGGTTGGGTCACCTGAAAGTCGCCCTGTGGCCCAAAATAGACATTTAGCAGATGCTGTTATACAGAGAAACTCACTGAAAACGTACTTTTGCTCCCTTCCGAGTTAAATATGCATGTGGATACAAAAAAAACGTATTTGAGAGGAGATATTTATAGTGAACAGGGTTGGTTTGTTTGGTCTTGTTTTGTGGTCTGCAATAGCGTATAGTGGCTAACGGAATGCTTAGAGAGAGAGGGAAGCAGTGATCTGTCTCCCTGCTGGCTTCTCCTCCTCCACCTAAACTAGGATGGAGGATCACGGTTGTCATAAAAGGATGACCAGTGTGTGTGTGTGTGTGTGTGTGTGTGTGTGTGTGTGTGTGTGTGTGTGTGTGTGTGTGTGTGTGTGTGTGTGTGTGTGTGTGTGTGTGTGTGTGTGTGTGTGTGTGTGTGTGTGTCTTTTTTTTTTTTGCATTGTGTATGTGAGTGAGTGCATGAGTAAGTGTGTGTGTGTTTGTATCAGGATGTAAGAGTGAGTCCCAGTTTTTGTATTTATTCTGAATTCCCAATTTAATTTCATGAGCCTAATTAATAGTAATTATGCTGTAATAAATGTTTTTTTTTTTTTTTTTTTTTAGAAAGAAGGAAGAAATGTTGCAGTTGTCCCTATTTAAAGGTGTACTAACCTATTTTTTTAGTTTTTCATTTGTCTCATGCACCTTAGAGTAAAGATGGGCCTCTTATTTCCCAATGTAAACTATAGCCCTAAGCCAGGGATACTCAAATCCGTTCCTCGGAGGCAGTAGTACTGCTGGGTCTCATTCCTCCCCTGTATTCAGGGACTGATTTAAGCCTGGTGCACCGGGTGACTGCCAATCAGAGGCATTATTGGAATATGGACTGGTGAGGCTGGCAGAAGAGAACACCAATAGTCGAAAAATGCACCCTCCCTTCCTCCACTACCACCTCCTCTACTCCGTGCCCCGGGAACTGATCTTTGTGTTTTAATCTGAAGTTGCTGATTACATCTTAATTACGTATAAATTGTTACATATTAATTAATGTCTCGACGCAAACTGCAATGCCAGGTACATTGTATACTTTACATGCAAATACTTGTACTCAAAACGTTGAGGCAGTTTTGCATACTTCTGGGTAGGAGAGGAGTGGTAGTGGAGGAGGGGAGGAAGGGAGGTGGAGAGTGAAGAATATTGGGACGCACACCAGCAGTACCTACTGACCTTGAGGGCCAGATTTGCATATCCTTACCCCTGACCTCAAGGTCATGCTTGAGCGATTATTTGTCTTTTAAATAGACAAGACAGTCCTGTTTAGTGATGGTTTAGAGTTCTAGACAATCACATATTGCCTTTTAGGCCTCCAGCAGATAGCATGGGGCTATACTACGAACTACGAAGCAGGATTACTTAGTTAGCTGGATAACTGCACCGAGTAAAACCCGGAAACATCCCAAATCTGGAACACGGACTGAAGTAAAAAGAGCTGTTCCAGGTTTTACTCAGTGCAGTTATCCAGCTAACTCAGTAAGCCTGCTTTGTAGTATACCCCCCCCCCCCCAGACCTGCTTGGTTCAAACAGTATTTGTTTTGGATTCAAATACATTTCTCCATTTGACTGAGCTTGCCTGGTGTATTGGAACAAATTAAATAATCCCAAAAGTGTAAACCCTGCCCATCTGCACCTCTTAGCAGGCTCAAATTCACCAGGCAAGATGACAGAAAAGTATTTGAATCCAGAACAAATACTATTTGAACCCAGGTCTGGCAGAAAAGCTGCTCCTGTTTTTTTTGCTGTTAGTAATAGAACACACTGGTCGCTGCTCCACGCTGCCCCCTGCAGGTGAACTGCGTGGTGATGCGGGGACTTAACGATGACGAGGTCCTGGACTTTGTGGCCCTGACGAAGAGGAAACCTTTGGATGTGCGGTTTATCGAGTACATGCCCTTCGATGGTGAGAGGAACACATTTCATGCCTCTTGCTTAGTGTACTGCTTTCTATGTGCTAAGTGGTACACTATTTATATTTCTTCTGGGTTTTGTTTTGCATTACTGTAAGATAATCAAAGCATGAAATTAACTTTTTCACCCACTGGCCAGAGTGGCTTTTGGATTCAAAAAATCACCAGCCATTTTCAACATTTTACCAGCCACATTACGTTTTACAATATAACACAATCTGGTTGGCTACTGCGCTGGCCAAAGTGGCTGCTAGAGTAGGTAGACATCCTAGCAGCCACAATCAAAATTTGACCAACATTTGGGTGGTGGCAGGTGTTAATTTCACACCCTGAAGATAATACACCTGGACTTTGAAAGTGTGTTTAACTGATGGGTAAAGTAGAGATGAACAAGTTTCAGTGACCTGGAAGCAGAAACTCTAATTATATTATGCCTTTTATATTACTGCTGCAAAAGAAGACACCGGGGCTTTGTGACTTAAAGTACAGTTAAACAATAGTCGGGTGACCTGGAACACATAAGAACAGGACCACATAAAATCTTTATTCTTCCTTTTACATTACTGGTGCAAGATAAGAATCTGGGACTTTAAACCTGTGTTGACCTGGTAGTTAAAGCAGGATATGATTTGACATTTGACCTGGAAGATATAAGAACATGACTTTTAAAGAGTTATGAACGTACATTAAGGGTGTGTAATGGTAGGACGAAATTGTAGGAAATGCTTGCTTGCTCTTTGTAAACCCCCGCGAGTGCTACCAGAGAATAGCCGTAGATTGCCGTTCTTCTTCCACTCTTAAGCCAAAAATAGTCGCAGTCATTTGGAGAGTGAGATTATCCTTGACATTTACAGTATATTTCTCATTCATTCAGAAGGCTTTGACGGAAAGGTCAAAAACATGCATTGCTTGTTTAATTGCCAACTAATTCCTGCAATATTGTATTGGGAGAGGCTGTGAAAATAATAACAGCTCACGATTTCTGGCGATGAGTCATTTTCTTCAGTAATTCTTAATAGTACGTGTCAAAGGGACCATGAGTACAAATACACATATGTGGGAGACTTATCTGCTAAGTAGCTTCTAACTCCAATAGCTTGGGTTCTGTAATGAGAACATCATTGTTGTTCATCACAAAGGATTAACGCTATTAAAGGCTTTATAGTCAGCCTATTGAAGAGGAAACTAACATGTCCTTCAGGTTATTTCTGGAGCATCTTACAGAAGTGAGCCATTTTCACTACATGCAGTCTTAAAATAAGAATTGTGCTTGGTGAATGGAGTTTGAGGGGCCCTTATATTCATAAAGTATCTTATAGTATGAGTGCTGATCCTTCCAGTGCTGATGTTTCCGTTGTCCATATACTAACCGTATGTATGATGAGCTTAACCCTCATATTATGTTGCCATTTTATCATGATCAAATTGACCGCAAAAGTTTAAAATGACACAAAAGTATGGTCACCTTTTGAGTGTCTCTCAATTGACTAGGCTTTTATGCCTAAAGTTTAAAACCTTTATGGGAAAGTGCCACCAGAATCTCCCACAAAAAAACAGATTAAAAAATAAAAAAGGTTGTATATTTTCTTACATTTTATTTACATTTTTAACTACCCCACAAACGACCCCACACAACACCTTTGTGTACGAAGTTGGGACAGGAATTTTTAAAACATGGCATTACATTTATTGCTTGTTCACTATTCAATCCCAACAAATTAGGAAAAGTCATATAGTGTCAAGATTAAATAATAAAGTTAACTGGTTTTTAAGAGACATCAAACACTGAATCGGAACATATTATGAGCTTAAAAGAAGCTTCATGATTGGCCCAGAGCTTAGCAGTATGCTGTACTGAGATCCTCGGTTGTCCCCCCCCCCCCCCCCCCTCCCCCGTAAGGTAACAAGTGGAACTTTAAGAAGATGGTGAGCTACCAGGAGATGCTGGACCACATCAGACAGCAGTGGCCTGACCTGGAACAGCTACAGGGGGGAGAAACGGACACAGCCAAGGTCAGCCCTGGATCCTCATGCGGCCAGCAACATTTAGCCACACGTGCAGGGTGCCAGCTTTTAGGAGTACTACAGGAATATTCTGGAATCTTAGTTATAGAGTTGGGCCTGCACTGGGAACAGATAATGTTTCAGTTGCTCTGCACATTGGGATTTGAGCCAGTGACCCCCTCCCGTGGAGTAGGCTTGTACCATGGACCTCTGCATTTACATTTTTATTTGTGTTTGCATCTGTGGCTTCCCAGAATCCCTCTCTCATTGATCTCTCCCTCTCCCACTCTCTCTCACTCTCTGTCTCTTTTCCTCTCTATCTCTCCATCTTTTGCTCCCCCTCTCTCTCTCTCGCTCTCCCCCTCTCTCTCTCTATGTCTCTCTCTCAGGCTTACAGAGTACCAGGTTACCTGGGGCAGGTAGGGTTCATCACCTCCATGTCGGATCACTTCTGCGGTTCCTGCAATCGACTGCGCATCACTGCCGATGGCAACCTCAAGGTACGTCTGACACATCTCACTTACCGGTGCCTGTGTCTGTGTGTGTGTGTGTGTGTGTGTGTGTCAGTGTATGCGTGCCTATGTGTGTGTGCGTGCGTGCGTCACTGTATGTGTGTCTGTGTGTGTCTGTGTGTGTCTGTGTGTATCGGCTGTAAAAGCATGTTTACCTGTCCTCAGGTGTGTCTGTTTGGGAATTCGGAGGTGTCTCTCAGAGACTGTCTGCGCTCTGGAGCCCCTGATCAGGAGCTGCTGGAAATCATTGGAGCTGCAGTGGGCAGGAAGAAGAAACAGCATGCAGGTACAGCATAGTTACTATAGAAACAGCATGCAGGTACAGCATAGTTACTATAGAAACAGCATGCAGGTACAGCATAGTTACTATATAAACAGCATGCAGGTACAGCATAGTTACTATAGAAACAGCATGCAGGTACAGCATAGTTACTATAGAAACAGCATGCAGGTACAGCACAGTTACTATAGAAACAGCATGCAGGTACAGCATAGTTACTATAGAAACAGCATGCAGGTACAGCACAGTTACTATAGAAACAGCATGCAGGTACAGCACAGTTACTACAGAAACAGCATGCAGGTACAGCATAGTTACTATAGAAACAGCATGCAGGTACAGCACAGTTACTACAGAAACAGCATGCAGGTACAGCACAGTTACTATAGAAACAGCATGCAGGTACAGCATAGTTACTATAGAAACAGCATGCAGGTACAGCATAGTTACAATAGAAACAGCATGCAGGTACAGCATAGTTACTATAGAAACAGCATGCAGGTACAGCATAGTTACAATAGAAACAGCATGCAGGTACAGCATAATTACTATATAAGCAGCATGCAGGTACAGCATAGTTACTATAGAAACTGCATGCAGGTACAGCACAGTTACTATAGAAACTGCATGCAGGTACAGCATAGTTACTATAGAAACCGCATGCAGGTACAGCATAGTTACTATAGAAATCGCATGCAGGTACAGCATAATTACTATAGAAACTGCATGCAGGTACAGCATAGTTACTATAGAAACTGCATGCAGGTACAGCATAGTTACTATAGAAACCGCATGCAGGTACAGCATAGTTACTATAGAAACCGCATGCAGGTACAGCATAATTACTATAGAAACTGCATGCAGGTACAGCATAGTTACTATAGAAACTGCATGCAGGTACAGCATAGTTACTATAGAAACCGCATGCAGGTACAGCATAGTTACTATAGAAACCGCATGCAGGTACAGCATAGTTACTATAGAAACCTCCATATTCACACTATTCTGTAGCTTTTGGACACAGGCAAGCCACTAAGTCCAAAGATGTCAGGAAAAAGAAAGTATTTAAAGAAAATTCTCTGTTATCTGGTTTTAGATTTACAAGGTTCTGAAGCAACAGATTTGGCTTGTCTATAACACTGTAAAAATATAAATGTATACAGATATAAATATAATATGTGAAAACACATTGTGGATTCTGATGTGAATGGATGTACATTAATACCAAACTTAAAAACGACACATTACTTGGCAGGTCTTTATAGAAAGAGACTGATTCAGTATTCAGACTGTGAAGTTATATTGGCACACTCAGACTGGATTAAACTATAATCCTCTAATTAAATCATTGCAATTAGACTCGCTGGCCGGCAGATGCGGTTTCCATCATTACAAAATTTCCCCCCGCCCCTCTTCTCCACCCTGATTACAATTCCCCTCTTCCACACCTTCTCCACCCTGATTACAATTCCCCTCTTCCACATCTTCTCCAATCCACCCTATATTTCCCTTACCCTCCCCCCTCGAAAAAAGCTTCTGTACTTGGAACGTTGGTGATTTATGAATCTAGGCCTTTTCTATGTGCACTAATTGTAAGTCACTCTGGATAAGAGCGGTAGCCAAATACCCAAAATGTAAATGCATGTGGGAATGTGTTTCAATGGGTGAAAAGATCAATATTTAACCTTATTAAAATTTGGATGCACACAATCCCCTCAATTAATAAAGGACACAAAGCCGAAGAATGCCGTATGAAGTCTTCCTCTCTCATACACCGTCTTTCTGTCTCTCTCACAATTTAAAATGCTTCACTGGTGTGAACATAGTGTTGTACATACAGGTACATATAGCAACAAATATACAATAAAACCCACAAACATACATACATGTATTACATGTCATCACCTTTATTGTGATGTTATATATGTAAAAACTGTATAAATATTGATATACATATTTGTCGCTGTCCGTCCGTCCTCAGGAATGTTCAGCATCTCCCAGATGAAAAATAGGCCCATGATCCTGATTGGTGGGTGACACAGCAGTACGTACAGTAACCCCTCCCCCTCCTCCTCTGTCTGTATGAGTAGTAGTGTGGGGGTGGAGCTTATAATCTGTATGTAGGGCAGAGTTTCTGCTCTGTCTGTATGAGTGATAGTGTGGGGGGCGGAGCTTATGCTTTGATGAGTGGTAGTGTGGGCGGAGCTTATGCACTGCTTGAGTGGTAGTGTGGGCGGAGCCTATGCTGTGTATGAGTGGTAGTGAGGGCGGAGCTCATCCACTGCTTGAGTGGTAGTATGGGCGGAGCCTATGCTCTGTATGAGTGGTAGTGAGGGCGGAGCTTATGCACTGCTTGAGTGGTAGTATGGGCGGAGCCTATGCTCTGTATGAGTGGCAGTGTGGATGGAGCTTATGCTCTGTATGAGTGGTAGTGTGGGCAGAGCCTATGCTCTGCATGAGTGGTAGTGAGGGCAGAGCTTATCCACTGCTTGAGTGGTAGTATGGGCGGAGCCTATGCTCTGTATGAGTGGTAGTGTGGACGGAGCTTATGCTCTGTATGAGTGGTAGTGTGGGCGGAGCTTATGCATTGGTCTACCTGAAGGTTTTTGAAACAGAGAACGTGTGCCCTCTTTGACAGCTGATAGCAGGAAACAATGTTCAGCAATAAAGCCAAACACTAGTGGCTCCCAGAGACTTTTATAATCAGAAAATAAGTGTGTGGCCCTTCAATCCTTTCCTCAGAAATGACGCTGATTAGTACAGCACACAGGGAGGGGTTATTTATTTAATAACTGTATTTTAGTGGTGTCTGCATGTTCATAAACCCCAATCCTCTCCTTCTCTCTCAGGTGCCACGCCCACCGCCTCGCTGCTGCCCCGCCCCCCCATCCCTGACCTCCAAGGCAGCGGGGCGGCCTCCACGCCCCCCTTTTCTCAACTGACAAGTTCAGCCTTCCTCACGACACTAACCTCCCTTGGACTGTACCACTCTGCCGCCGGGGGTGACCACCACAGCACGGACACAGAGTGCCTTTCAGACAGAGGAGCAAAACGCTCGCAAACCTCGGACACCCCCGCAAATTGGGGGACCCTTTGGCGGTCCCGGCAGGCTGACCCTACCCGGAAATGGGGGGAAGTTCCTAGAGGGGCTGCCCGAGGAGGATTGTGGGATCATGTTAGACTGAGAGCGTCCGAAGCCGGGTCAGAATCACGCACAATCAGACCAAGCCCTACAGGGCGTCTGAGGAATGACCCCGTCCAGGGTATCGCCCGTAAAATGTGGCCCTCCGTAAAAGGACAGGCTGTGGGCGGAGCCTACGTATGCACACTATTACTGGAGAATGCCAAAGACCGCCCCCTGCTGGTCTGTGCCGTGAGGCGCCATCACAGCCGGACCTTCGACGACCCGCGCGACGCCGCAGCCGCTACCGCTTCCCAGCAGCCCCGGCTGCACGATGTGACATCACCGGGGTCACGTGACCTGGCAAATGAGCTCACCCACACCGACGCTCGGGGCAAGGCCGCGATGGTGGACGTTGGCAGGAAGCCGGTGACACAGCGGACGGCGGTGGCTACCGCCACGGTCCACCTGCCCCCAAAGGCCTTCCGCCTGGTCCAGGAGAACCAGCTGGCGAAGGGCGACGCGTTGGGCGTGGCACGGATAGCGGGCATCATGGCCGCCAAGCAGACCAGCGCCCTGATCCCTCTCTGCCACCCGCTGCCTCTGGACAAGGTGGCGGTCTCCGTGGAGCTGGTGCAGGCCTGTCGGACGGCCGTCGTCACGGCGACCTGCCAGACCACCGCGCGTACCGGGGTGGAGATGGAGGCGCTGACAGCCGCCTCTTTGGCCGCGCTTACGCTGTACGACATGTGCAAGGCCGTTAGCCATGACATCATCATCACCGACGTCCGGCTCGTCAGCAAGACCGGGGGGCAGAGGGGGGACTACCAGTGGGACGACTGAGTCCAACATCGCCATCGCACCCCCGTTTCCCCCATAAGTCAACCATCGCACCCTGCACCCCCACAATTCAACCATGGCACCCCTTCAACCCCAAAATTCAACCATTGCTAATTTTAGGTATGATTTTTTTTTTTTAGCACTTAAAGCTTCTGATTGTTTCTCTTATATCGTAGACTGTGTGTGACTGAGCTTGGCTCATACACTAACCAACTGTGTCAGAGCTACTCGTAACTATGCAGAATTGTACATTACCATAGAGTTTACCATCGAGTGCCACTGGGGTCATTCAGTGGGACTCCTGTATGGAAATCGACTGAGAAAGACCCCTCGATTGGACAGAGTTCTCACAGTGCTGAAGGCTTTGCGTTAGTAACGTTGTGGCTGGATACGCACTGCTCATCAGTGTGGTGGGAAAGAACTGGGAGTCAATGGAGATTATTTCAAGCTTCCTGGAAAAATCCAGAGGTCCGGATTTCTCACCAACTCACAGGGCTGTCCCGTGGATTCTTCTTTCAGTCCTCCAAGATCTAGCTGGCTTTTGTCAAACGCTATCACAGATTGCCTCTCTTCTAATTAAGAGGTCCTCATAAGTCTATAGTTATGCCAGAGGCCTAAATCAGGGGTGGGCAATGCCGGTCCTCATAAGTCTGTAGCGATGTCAGAGGCCTAAGTGAAGGGTGGCCAATCCCCCGGTCCTCATAACTCTGTAGTGATGTCAGAGGCCTAAGTGAAGGGTGGCCAATCCCCCAATCTCAGCCCTGGACAGTCTCAGGTTTTCTGGTTACTTGTCACTTATTTGGTCAGTTAAAGCAGTCAGTGCTTCTTGAGTCTGAATTGACTGCTGATATTAAGGTGAAAAGACAAAAATAGAGTGTCCCTGTAGATTTCTAGGACCAGGGTTGGCCACCCGCTCTCTTAAGTGTAGATCACCTAGGTTTACAAGCTCAGAGTGACAAGAGAAAAAGCAGAAGCTACCTTCAGAGCAAAAATAACCCACAATGCACCAGGCAGGCAGCAGGTGACAGATCACTGCCTTTTCGGCAGTTACAGTGTGCAGGGACCTGTGGAATGAGAACATAGACATATTACCACACACACACACACACACACACACCCGTGTTATATATTAGCCTGCATGCTAACTGGTGATTGTGGAATAAAATGCCTCCGATGCCGTCCTCGCTAATCGCTAATCCAGGGTAGAGTCTGTCTGCCAGCTGTATGCGTTATATACATGCAATTCTCACCCGTTGTGCTTCCTTTCACACAAGGGTCTGCAATTCTGCTTCCAGAAAGCCACAGGGTGTCCTGGTTGTTGTTACTGATTTAAGCCGTTAATTTACCCAGGTAACTCACCTCGTCTGGTTTCTTGGGTCGGAATTTGGTGGCCAAGGGTTGGGGATCCCACCGATTTTGCCACTTCAACTAAACCATCTTTATTACAAGTTTAACTCAAAGACAGAGGGAGCACTTGTGACTGTTATGAATGAGTAGGGGAGGGGATTAATTGTGGATAGTATGTATTCATTGGCTGGTGTCTCCCAGGGGGGAGGGGATTAAGTATGGAGTGTGTGCACCAGAGACACAGCCATCCCAAAGCAATTCTCATAAATGTGACAATCACCTACCCTGCAAAAACAACAAAACAAGTATTTTTGTCTTATATTGAGACTTAAAGTCTTATTTTTATTACTTTTTTGCTAAATAAGATAAAAGTATTGCCAATTGAGGTGAGAGTTTAACTCAATTTAAGATTTGCCAATGGGGTAAGACAATTTATTAACTTAAAACAAGCTAATATTTTCTACTTGAGAGAAAGACATAAGATTTTAAGTGTCATTACAAGACTAAAACGCTTGTTAAGAGACTTTTTTGCAGTGTAATCTCCATTATCTGACCTTTTCTGAGCATCCGTTGGATCATTTCCATGTTTTTGTAATTCGTGATATGAGGGTTGGCATGACTGCAAATCAGATTTGTGCTGAGTGGGGGTTTTTGTCTGAAATTGTTACATTTTTGGTAAAGGAATATCCTTTTTAGAAACTCATTCAAAAGAAAAAAGTGAGCACTTAGTCCAGCACTTAAGATATTTTTCATAATAAATACTAATCTACCACTGCAGTTGCAAGTTGACTGTAAATTGGTGAAATCTTCTGTCCAGTTTACCTGGACATAATTATCAAAAGCCACATATTCTCCCGTACTTCCATATAACTTGAAGATATGAATATGCCAAATGAATGTAATAATGATGCATTGCTGTAATCATTTAACCCTTTTTAAGTCTTATTTAAATGCTTATCATGGTAAGAGGTGTGCTTTTTATTTTATTTTTTCCCCCCTGTAATCAGTGATGTCAGTTCTGAAACGTAAGTCCTGTGGTGGCAGCCCAGCAGTAAATTCAATGTACAAAGCTATATTTTTTACATTGGTAGATAATAAACACACTTACATGACGTACATTTTGAGTTTGAGTTATGTTCTGTGTTCGAGAGAGGTAACCAGATATGTTGGAGAATTGAAGATTAGAGGCTTTTTTTTTTTTGGAAGAAAAGCCATGATCAGAGATTTCATGGTGTGAGATGGCAGCCATGTTTGTATCTTGATAGCGTTTGCAGCTTGCATGTGCTGTCACTTGTCTACCGTTACAGACCAATCAGGGCACTTGCTTTGCAGAGCAAAACACTGATTGGTTACAATGGACATCGCATCTCATCCATAATGATAATAAAATGAAAGGAGGGGGAAAAACTTTGTTTAAACAGCAGAGGGCAGTATTGTACTTTGGTTCGCTCTCTGGTTTACTGTGACAGGAAGCTGGTATGCCTGGAAGTTAACTTTCTCATAAGACAGAGGTCACAGATACTGCTACTGTACAATTTAATCACACGTTAAATTTACGGGCCTCAATGCGCTATTATTTTTGGAAGACTGACAGATTGGCCGTTAAAAAGGAGACAGGGAGTGAAAGGGCCAAAGATGTGTTTTATTGTAACCCTACAAAATGACATAAAGCGAGCAAAAAATAAAAAATAAACAAAATAAAATTAAAATATTAAAAACAAAACAATAAAAACCAGGATTCTGAACAGCTCATTCTTATACAAGTCTGAAACTGACCAACAAATACGGACAACTGTATAATTATTTATACTTTTTATGTAACATTTTATTGTAATGCTGTGTATACGTACAAAACATAGCAAACTAAATAAGGCAAATAAATAGGTACAATTTACAGGTAAGTAAAACATTCCTTAACATTTTTTCTTTTCTCAACATCTAGAACGGTGTACAAAACAAAACTGTACAGCTTTCTGAAGAGCATTACTTTTTTAAAATCAAACTTAAAAATACTGACTTAGAATTATACAACCAGTTTAAATTGGGTGCAACTTTCCTTCAGCAATACAAATAGCGTATATTAGTGTTTTGGTGGTGAGGGGGTGATTAAAGGGAAGGGACTCCCTTGTGCGCCCCTCAGTGGACACTTGGTGAAATGACAAGTGCGTGTCAGACATGGGCGTTTTGTGTAGTGGTAGAATGTGAACATTCACTAATTAAACCGCAGTGTTCCAAGCACATGAGACAGGGCGAGGCTACAAAACATCATACACGTCTGTGACCTTTTGTGCTGAGGATTCTGGAGAACTGTTTCTGCAAGTTCTCAAGTCCACCGGCCCAGAAAAGAAATTAATCTGTAAAGTTAGCGGCTAAACCAGACAACCCATCCTGACATCCTCACGTACACAAATCCTCCTTCTTTCCAGGAATAGTGAACTGGAGATAAGTGAGCTGTGATATCACTTTACCCTGCAGGGATCTCGGAAGTAAGAATCCACCTATCACCATTTGTTGTTCTAGCTGTTGTTACCAACGCACTCTGTGATTGGTGAAACTCTTCTCGGGGTTATATGTTTACAACAATAGAGCATTGTATGGTAATAACATCACTGTCCTACCATACTATCTCTTCCTTGTTTCTGTCACAACAGCTCCCTACCGGGTCTGCAAGAGATCAAATGGGAATCATCCACACCAAAGTGCATTCAGTAACCAGCTCTGCTTCTTTAGTCATCCAGCTAGGCCAAGCAATGACCATCCTAAGTCCAACATAGCCTGACACCTGACATTAAATTATAGTAGAATTACATAATAATACTGTCGCTTCTGAAATCTTCGATGCACCTCTATTTGAAAAATAAAACTAGTATTTTTATATACCGTTACATATTATGACTGATATACTAATATGTTCCTGTCTGAGGAAAAAACAATGAATCCAGAGTGACAGCACAAATGACATTAAGAAACAGGCCTTATACTCATGAATCATGTATTACACTCGTGTATTCCTCAGCTGTAATTGGTTTCCTCTTTTGTTTCCCTCAGTGGAAAACTTAACAAAGTGTCTTAATTTTTTGATTTACATAATTATATTTATATATATATATAGATTTTCCTTTTTTGGTAAAATGGCAGCTTATAGGGTACTCAATAGTGGGGTGCTGCCAGACCACCTGTAACCTCTAGATTCCTGTCAAATGCCAAGCAAGGGCAAAAAATAAATCACTTTGGGTTGTTCTGACCCACGTCTTAACGTCTTCTTAAAGATTAAAGTCTGGGAACAGATTTCAGGAATTATCCCCCCTGATTTAAAGACTCAATAGGACGTTTCTGATTATGCTGTTTAGCATAGTGTGCAAGGTAATTGATTTTTAATTGATTGGTGCAAAACAAATACCATTACAAATCATTGGTCATGTTATTGGTTTTGCGTGTGCTAAAGGCCTTAGTAACGCCCTGAGTACCTTCTGGCACAAAAAATAAAATAAAAAAAGGTTAATTAACAGGAAGAAACACTGGCAAAGCTAGCTGACCCTACTATGTCATGCAGAACTTAAGATTATATCCCGTTTGGTTTGTACCGGTTTAGTTTGTACTGCCTGTACTGCCTTTTAGTGTCAGTGAATGTTTAACAGAGAAACCGTGAGAATCGTCCAGTCTGTACCACGGACACAAACATGATTTTGCTTCTGATTTTAGGGACATGTTTCAAAGAGCACTTTGTACCCCTGATGAGTTACGTCTCAGGTAAGTTGCACCCCCATTAAACCAGCATGGTATTTATTCATTTTTTTAGTTTATTCCCCTAAACGATTCACTGAGGGAGCTTGAGAACACACAACACCACTAACAACAGCAAAGGTACCGGTCAGAAAGAGGCACTTACAGGTAAACAGAATGCATAAGGGCAGGGGATGGGATGGGTCAGAGGGGGAGTCTGGTTAGATTGAGCTCTCTGGCAACCCAAAGAGAGAAGGGGGAAGAGCTGGGTGGGCAGGGCGGGCAGGTTGTAGTGCCATTTCCTCCACTTAATGTTTTAGCAAGTTAGTGTCCTTAAAATAGCCTATCACAAACAGGAAACAGCTCACGGTTTCAGAGTGAGGGAACACAGTCACATCATTCCCCCCCAACCTGTGGGGGATTTTACATTTCTATGGCAACCAGCGGTAACCATGCCTGTGGCAATTTGCAAGACACCACAGAGTGGGGGTGGAGGGAAGATGGGGGGTGGGGAGTGCGGGGTGGGGGGGACGTGACGTGTGACTTTCACCTGGGGTGAACACCAGCCGGCCCCGCACACACACACACACACACACACACACACACACACACACACACACACACACACACACACACACACACACACACACACACACACACACACACACACACACACACACACACACACACACACACACACAGTGACCTGGCCTGTTCCTCTCTACACTTCACACTCAACAACACAACTGTTTCTCTTCATCACTCCTCCTGTTTCTCCCCGTTTAATCTTTCTAGGCATCCCATCCTTCTTTTTTATGATAATTTGGGAAATACCCGCAAAAAAATCCCCCCAAAAAACCAAAGGGAAGCTGGAACACATTTCTGGTTCTGTTCCTGCTCGGTGTAGGCTGATACTGGAAGAGGATAAAAAGCTTGGGCTTCATTAGGGATGGCCGGTCTCAGGGTTGTGTTTAATCCGCTGAGTAACGGCACTATACGGACCGTTAACTCCTCCTCTTTGGAGGCTCAGGCCTGGCCTGGAGAACACACGGCGAAACGCCCGCGCCCCCTCTCACCTCCCCGTGTGAGGACCGACTTTAACATTAAACGCAAAGCCAATGTTTGCCTTGGTTCAAATGGAGCTTGAGTTACAGAGCAGCTCCCTGCTCATCACCGGGTTGGTCTTGGCCCAAAATACCATCGCGGTTCATCTCCGCCTAAACCAGAGGGCCGGGCTTCGTCAACTACAGTCGTTCTCAGCAGAGAGAGAGAGCAGCGTGAGAGTGTAGCACAGTGGCTCGTTGATTAAGGTTTCCTGTTAAAACGTACAGCACTCTGGTGTGTAGGCTATGTGGGGTTTTGGTTACGGTCCGATCCGCATCACCTAACTCACCCCCGTGCCCCCGGGAGTGCTCTTGCTCCATAGAGGAGATTAACTGACAAACGGTCTCTTTTCAATCTGCTTTTAAAAGACTGGGGAGCAAATCCTCTTTACTGAGCTCTAGTGTCAATGACAGCTGGGGGGGACATGGGTAGGCTACTCTGGGACTTGCTTCTGTAAGCACCGCTGTTCCCGTCCGCCATCAAGAACCGGTCAAACTACCCATGCCATCAAGCTGTTCTTATAACCGCTAGTGCTGCCCATCACACACACCAACATAATCAGCCGTTCATATTTACGCCTCATTAAATTTAATTCCGTTTTGCTCCCAACTATCTAATTTATAGACGGAACGCTTCCACCGATCCTCCACTCGCGTCTGCTTGTGTAGAAAATATTTAATCTTATTGCTGGGAATTAAAGCACACAGGAGGCCTAGTAAAACTCCACAGAGCGTGCTCAAACGGTGTACAGTACATTAGCGTTAACTCGACGGCTGCGCGGATAAGTGGCGAAATTAGCATTCCAATTAGCGGATTTCTCCCGTACAAGGACCCGTGAGGGACGTGTTGCTAACTGACGGAGAGCTGGCGGCCGTCGCGGCAGCTGTTCCCGCTGGCTCATCCCCGCGAGCAGGTAGCAGGTCGTACGCGGGCGGGGCACGCACATCTGCGCGCTCAGCTGTCCGTGACTCTCTTTATTAGCAGACGGCGAGACGTGAGGCGGCGTACACCACATGCGAGAAAGAGAATAACATCTTTAAGGGATAGGGATGCCTGTGTATCCCGTTTAAAAAAAAAAAAAACTAGCATTCATCGCGGCAGCTCCGAAAAGAGTAGTGTTTGTGTTATTTTCATAGACAGATAAAAAATAAAGGTGCGTTTTATTTTATTATTTTTTTTAGTCACTGGTGAGAGTGCATTATAGAATATGTCCACGTCCGTTCTTTTGTAAAAGTGCGGAACACATACCTCCTACTCCTCCCCCCTCCTCTCCTCCACCTCCTCCTGTCCTCCACATGTCCTCTACTCCTCTCCTCCTTCCTCCCAGAGCTATGTTGGGATCCGCTCCGCAGAGAGGACGGCGCTGATACGCATCACAGAGTCTGTGCTGTCTTGCCTCTGTTCCAAACCCGTGTCCCGGAGCCCACCTCGCGGTTCTGTCCGTCCGTCAGATCCGGCTCCCCAGACCGTCTCTGGCTCCTGTCGTTTTCACAGACGCATCTTTATTTCGGCGGACGGGCCTTTCTCCTCGCCGTTGCCACGGGCCGTTGCCAGGCGATGGGACCGGCCGTTGCCAGGCGATGGGACCGGCCCAAGCCCCCCCACCCCCCCGCGCCTCTCGCCTCTCTGCTCTCACACAGCCAGACAAACACCAGAACAAGGCAAAACTTCAATGTTCACGCAACCTTTGTCCTGGCTACCGCTAGAGTATTACAAACATGTATAAAATGAACTACAGGAAGAAAAAAAAAATAAAAACCCCAGAAGAGGAACAACAAAAAAAGAAAAACAAGTGAGAGGGCTGCAGCACGTGGTCCTTGTATTTGTGCCTGGCGTTGTCTGGATGGAAGGAGGCTCGAGCTCGAACCCTTAGCTAGCGCATGTCTGTAGTCCGCAGGTGGGGGGAGGGGCTTTGAGTTCCATCAAGCTCATGGTCACAGGTGTGAATATTCAGTTTGCTTTCCTGTTCAGTTTTTGGTGTGCTTTACAAGGTTTTTTTTTTTTTTTTTTCCATACTGGACAACACCAATGGCATGAGAAACACTCCACGATATTTTAACCCTTTAAGTGCTGTGTACAATACAACATTTACAAACAGAACCACAGCAAAAAAAAAAAAGGTGAAAGCCGTCAACCGGGTACGAACTGCAATAATTAAGAGTGACCCAACCCTCCCGACCCGCTATCCCACCCCAACCCATCTATAACTACGGTCAAAAACCCTGGGACAAAAAAACTGCCAGACAATGTTTCGCCAAATGGAGATAACAGCTAGGGGTTCTGGGTAATAAAATAAAAGATCATGTGATGTGACGTGGGGAGAACGCAAAAGTGGAGGGGGGGGGGGGGGGGGTCTTAAGTACATTTACAGTGCAAGCGAGACCTGGAGATTGGAATGGGAGGGGTGTTCTTTAACACAAAGTGGTAGAAACATTAATACCTCAATTATGACAACAGATACATTAGCAATGAAATCAAGAAGACAAAAATAACATGAAACACAATCGAAAACCAAAATTCTTCAATGCTAGCATGTCCGCTCCTATGTATAAATATATAAACGTCTTCCTGTTTGCCTCTATATGCATTCTCTTCTATTTTTTTTATTTTTTATTATTATTATTATTATTATTTTTTCCTTTGGCAATGCGAAGTGCCGTAACAATCCTCAAATCTTTTTAAAATATCTCTTTCTCTTAACAACGCTACTTACTTACAACGCTAATTTCAAAGAAAAGGACTTTAAACCTCCGCTCTGTCGAAATCCCATCTCAGACCCTATTCCCGTCCCATCCCTATTATATTCCATCCTCTCCCATCTCAGTGAAGTATTCCCTCTGTATCCCAGAAGTGCCGAGCTCCCGAAAGCTGTCTCCAGGAATGTGCGGTGGAAAAGAAGAGGCACTTGGGAAATGCGGTCCCAGCATCCCGCATCACCTGGTTCTCAGGTGGCTTCTGCACAGGTGGTGGATGCTGAAAAGCATTATGGGAACCTGAGCTGCAGTGGGCAAGGTGCTGTGTCATCACTCAGGGAGGGAGGGGGGAGGGGGGGGGGGGTGGTCTCAATTGTTCTCCCCCGGTCAGGAAACAGAGAGAAAAAGCCCCCCTCCCCCAATGCCACTGAGCACCACAGTAGACTGAGGGAAACACAGTGGAATTCTGCCCCCTGCAGGGCTGGCTAAGCATTGCAAAATAGGCGGCGGGGAGGGGGGGGGGGTGTTGGAAGAGGCAGTGTGTGAGTCAGGGATACGCCCTCCAACTTCCTGTCTGTAACCCCCACCCTCCAAAACACAAGGCTGGGGCAATGAAGGCTCCCCCCTTCTCTCTGTCTGTGTGTGTGTGTGTGGGGGGGGGGGGGGGGGGGTCAGCCTTGTCTGCAGGGGAAAAGACAGGGTTAGATGAGCAGAGAGGTGTGGTGGGGGCACGAGCCCAGCCTCTTCCCCATGGGCTGGGATAGAGGGAGGGTGAGGGAGAGGGACAGGGAGGGAGGGAGGGAGACAGAGAGAGATAGAGCCCCCACTCCCGCCCTTACCCTCTCCGTTTGCAGAGCACAGTGTGGGGGCGGCCTGAGAGGATTTCAGGAGGGGGCTCATAGTCTCCGCCCGTCCGTCTGTCTGTCCATCCGTGTCTTAGTCTGTTTTGCCCCCTGTCCGTATCGCTGTTCACCTCTGGAGAGTACAAGAATGGGTGTGGCAGAGGGAGGACAAAGGGGGGCAGCTGGGACAGGCAAAATTTGGGGGGTAGGGGTGTATTTTGGGGTGGTATTTCTACTATCCTTCAGGTGCGCGTCCGTGAGCCGCATGGTCCAACACGCCCCTCTCCTCCTCCCCTCCGCAGGGGGTCGGGGGGTCGAGGGTCAGGGGTTAATAGTTGACCTTTGTGACGGGTCTCTCGCGCACGCTTCCCTCCGCCAGCTGGTTGCCGGAGCGCTTGCGGTTGCGCTTCAGCTTGGACAGGTCCTTGTCGAAGACCTCGCCCGAGCGCAGCGCCGACACCAGGTCATCGAACTCGCCCACCTCCTCCGACACGCTGCCCCCGGCACTCTTCTTCGCCCTCCTCTCCCTCTCTCGCTGCTCCTTCAGCTGTACGGACGGACAGACAAACAGACAGCATCACCGTCACAGTCTTTACCAAAAAAGGAGCGCTCGGCCCTTCTGCGTCTAAGCTGAGGAGAGTGTATGTGGGTTTGCTGCTCTTGAGGGGAACGCTGCTGATTAATGAATCGCTTATCAGCTCCATCAGCACAGCTGCATGGCGTGCGGACGCAGTGTATGAGGGGTTTGGCTTTTTATTATTTATTTTCTTACTGCTTGGGTCCTTAGGGAATGCACACCACAGACCTCTCAGCTGGTATATGTGTGACTGGATGTTTTATATGGAAGATATGGAGGATTTCTGCCTGTGCGTGTGTGTGTGTGTGTGTGGTGTATGTGTGAGGGGTACAGTTAGGGGGCTGTGTGTGTGTGTGTGTTTGTGAGAGAGAGAGAGAGGGGTAGGGGTTAGGGGTTCTTCTGGCTGGCCGTCCCGTTCCCAGACTTTATGTTCACAGGACTCCCCTGGGGAGTCCCGTGACCCAAATTCCACTACAGACTGAGGGCTTACCTAAACTCCACTTCCTGTTAGAGTTACAGACTGAGGGGTTACTTAAACTCCACTTCCTGTTAGAGTTACAGACCAAGGGGTTACCTAAACTCAACTTACTGTTAGAGTTACAGAATGAGTGGTTACTAAACTCCACTTCCTGTTAGAGTTACAGAATGAGTGGTTACTAAACTCCACTTCCTGTTAGAGTTACAGACCAAGGGGTTACCTAAACTCAACGTACTGTTAGGGTTACAGAATGAGTGGTTACTAAACTCCACTTCCTGTTAGAGTTACAGAATGAGAGGTTACTAAACCCCACTTCCTGTTAGAGTTACAGACTGGGGGGTTACTAAACTCCACACCCTGTTAGAGGTACAGAATGATGAGGGGTGTGGCAGGTGGGCGGTCCAGAGGAAACTGGAAATGTGTAGATAAAATGGCTGTGGGTGGAGTTTTCTACACCTTCCAGCATCATTTTGAACCAAGTCTGGGCCAGCTTTATTCACACACTTTATACAACTCATGGATTTACTGTATATAAAGCTTGTGTTAAACTCTCCGTGACCCCCTCTCTCTTTCTTTCCCTCGTTCTCTTTTTCTCTCGTTCTCCCTCTCTCTCAGAAATCACTTAATTGGCATGAAAAATTAGGTCAGAAAACTCAACCGCTGTGGCGTTATTAGAGGAAACGGGCCTTTAAATTACATTTAAACAATGCTATCTGCAGCTTTCCAACTAATTAAAGTCAAAGAGACTTAAATCGGCGAGGAATTGGCAGTACTGCTCGAACACTGCATCCAGGTTTCAACACAGAAGCTGACGTTACACAAAACCTCAGTTTTACTCCAAACAAAGCCCTCTACAGTGCATTGTATTAAATGCCAAAATCATGATCTGCCTACAAACACTAACTATGAACTACTTTCAGAAAGATATTTCTGTCTGCCATTACAAATAGTAAGAAAGAACAGCTTTGTTGAGAACCTTTCTGTTATTTAGTCATTTAAAGTTACTGTATAACCGACTCCACCTAGTTGAACCCTGAAGGGAGAAATGTAATATCCATGTACTATCTCAGAGTAATAGCATTGGTCACGGATCAGTTTGGTCTTTTAGATCATAGTGAAGCAGATTAGTACATGGACAAAGAAGGCCTGACTCTCGGTCACACTGAGATGCTTTATGAATATGGACCTTGAAGCTCCTTTCATCAATCTGAATTCTTATTTTAAGACTAAATGCCATGAAAGCTGGAAAAAGTTTCACTTTTGTAAGTTGCTCTGGAAATAAATGGCATTACATGACATTACTGGCATTTAGTCTTCGGCAAGACTTACACAACTTTTTGCATTTTTTACATAGTATCCATATATACAGCTGGATATATACTGAAGCAATGCAGGTTAAGTACCTTGCTCAAGGGTACAAGTGTCCACCTGGGAATCAAACCTACAACCTTCCTCCCTAAGCATTATACACTCTCAGAAGAAAGGGTTCCAAAAGGCTCCTCTGTGTCTCCATAGAGGAACCCTATCTACACTCTCAGAAGAAAGGGTTCCAAAAGGCTCCTCTGTGTCTCCATAGAGGAACCCTATCTACACTCTCAGAAGAAAGGGTTCCAAAAGGCTCCTCTGTGTCTGTGTCTCCAT
Organism: Synaphobranchus kaupii; assembly: GCA_029718625.1. Classification (NCBI taxonomy): domain Eukaryota; kingdom Metazoa; phylum Chordata; class Actinopteri; order Anguilliformes; family Synaphobranchidae; genus Synaphobranchus; species Synaphobranchus kaupii. The sequence continues at coordinate 36,587,145 of CM056387.1, forward strand.
AGAGGAACACTATCTACACTCTCAGAAGAAAGGGTTCCAAAAGGCTCCTCTGTGTCTCCATAGAGGAACCCTATCTACACTCTCAGAAGAAAGGGTTCCAAAAGGCCCCTCTGTGTCTCCATAGAGGAACCCTATCTACACTCTCAGAAGAAAGGGTTCCAAAAGGCTCCTCTGTGTCTCCATAGAGGAACCCTATCTACACTCTCAGAAGAAAGGGTTCCAAAAGGCTCCTCTGTGTCTCCATAGAGGAACCCTATCTACACTGTCAGAAGAAAGGGTTCCAAAAGGCTACTCTGTGTCTCCATAGAGGAGCCATATCTAGTTCAAGGGTTCTTTGTTGGGAGCACTCACAATTTTCACTCCTACCATAGAGGGTTCCATAAAGAAATTAAGAAGGTTCCCTTACGGAGGCAAGCCAAATAACCAATTTTTTTCTGAGAGTGCGTACTACACCCTATGGTTGGCGTAAAAGAGGAGAAGAGAGGGAGTAACTCACCATGGCCTCCATTCGCGCCCTCCTCTCCTCCTCCTCCTTGCGACGCTGCATGTTCTCCAGGTCTTGCCTGGCCTCGCTGAACGACTGCAAGAAGGTGTCAAAGATCCCGAAAAATTCGTCCGGCTGCATCCGGCCCTGCTCCTCACCAAAGTGCTTTAGGGCCTTAGTGAACTGAGAGAGAGAGAGAGAGACAGAGAGAAAGTGGAAGTGATTAGCTGACCAAGCTCAGAACAGGTTACAGCGCCCCCAACAGGGCTGTGTCTCAAACTGAAGGCAGCTGCCTCGTTTCCTTGCTCCCTCTGAAGGTACCTCAAAAGGCACAGAATTTGGGACACACTTCGAAGGCAGGATGATGTCACGTGAGATCAGTGTTTACGTTTGTTCATTACGCTACGTCAGCTTGGTTAGCTGGCTAGTTACTGGAAAGCTCACAGAGGCTTAAAAACATCAAGATACACTATTCCAGAGAGAGAGTTATTACTATTGTATCATTTTTGGGTTATTACTATTGTATTATACTATTAATAATAATACTATTATATTTTATTATTGTTGTTGTTTTTCATTCTTCATGTTGTTTTTCAATTGGCAATACCTGTTTGTTTTTGAAATACTGTGCGCCAATGAAGCATTTTAAATGTAAAACTGAGACAGAAACATTTTACGAGTGAGACAACGGGATGGGGACAGACAGGGATTCACAGCACGCCTCACCGTACGAGCAGTGCCCAAAAATCTGAACTCCCGCCAAAAAGAGCGCCTGACACCAGATCTAATGCTTTTCTCAAAGGGTACTGGTTCACATGCAGTCTGACTGGGAGAGGCCTCCATCTTGGGTTTACCACATTAACAAAATGTCCGCCCTTTCCTTAATCACAGGCCGCACTGTTCCTGTCACTTTATAACATCTAAAATGACTCTGAAGGTAAGGCCAGCACTATATCCATATACTTAAGCATGAACTGGGCTGTTCCCATTACGTTAAAACATATTTATAAAAGGCCAACATTCTCCCATTACATCAGTTAACCCAAACGCATTGACTGAAACGTATTTCAACTAATGCCAAGCAGTTTGTGCCATTGGCAAATGAGTCTGCTGGAAATTTTTAAAAAGCCATTCCATTTGAAAGGGATTATGATGTATATTATACCTTCTTTTATGCTCCCGCAAAAAAACGTGAAAATCGTAGTGAATAAGAAATAAAGAAAAACAATCCTTTATATTACATACGTTATCGTTTATGATTTAGCGATTAATAACTGCCATGCGAGCTAAACTCATGGTGGTAATTCAGGCCTTGTCTGTGTAGTTTCTGGACTGACATGTCGCTGTGGTGTCGGTGCACAGGTGTAAGATCTGAGATTCTGGGTGTGCAAACTCTGAGATGTCCTCTTCTTTCACGTCCCGTGTCGCAGTAATCCCCCAAATATCAGCAACCTGTCATCTGCAATTATGTCACGCCAACGACCTCCCCACCAAACGCACCAGGCCAAAGCCGTCCCAGAAATACCCCTGTCAATCCCGCCGAAATCCGTGTTTAATTAGCAAACACTCCGCTGGTCACCGTGGGGTTCTAATTAATCCTGACAATTTGTCACTGGGACTTTCTGACATGTAGCAGAAATGGGGAGAGGGGTTGGGGGGGGGGGGGGGGGGGGGGCAGTGGGTTAGGGCCAGGATGAGAGGGGGGCTTCCCAAAAAATAGAACAGGGGTCCCTTTATTCGCAAACTCGGGTAACGGGTTGGCCAAAAAAACAGTCAGGCGCAGCTGAACCCCTCATTCATTTTGGAGACTACAGCAGCAGGGGAGTGGCGGGGGAATGGGGGTGGTGTAGATGTGGGACTGTGGGACTGCTGGAAACAGGTACGGAGACTAACTCGCCGTTTAAGACCCGCTTCCAAGAACCTTCTGGCCTCTGCCCCAGTTGCTGGGCCTGACACACACACACACACACACACACACTGTGCAAGTCTTGGAAACGCTGGTTCTGAACGCGCTGTGTTGCGGCTCCTCGTACTTAATCAGATCACTGCAACGCAATGAAGAGTGGATCCAGACCCCGTCTTTCCTGCGCCGGCCTCTCGCTACGGCGGCTTTTCCGCCAGATTTTA
>CM056387.1:36590255-36650255 GCA_029718625.1 Synaphobranchus kaupii
ATTTTACAGCAGCTGCCGCCAGTCAAAACTCTCTGTGTGCTTCCCTCTCTCTGCGCCAGCTCCGTGCCAGCTCCCTGCTGCCAGCTTCCACCGCCTTTAAACAGCAGCGCTCTAAGACCCACTGACCCACAATGCCCCTCCCTGCGAACACAGTACATGCACAGTGAAGCCGGTTCCTCCCACCCCCTACCCCGAAAACAGGGAGCGGTTTGGGGAGGAGGGGCGGTCCAGCTAACTTGGGGAATGTCTGCCCCACTGTGCACCCTGTGAATTTCCCGCAGCTTTGGGACAGGGGAAGGCTGTTATAAATCGCCCCTGTGCCCTGGGCCAGGGGGTGCGGAGGAGTTTTTAGCGGCGGCTAAAAGCTGACTGTCGCCGCTGCGCTTTGCTTCGTGCCCGTGTCTGAACACCATTTCACACTCAGGAGAGCACGAAACTCATAACAAATCAAAGTCTGGCAGGATCCATACTGGGCCGGCCTACGAAAAACACTGCTTGTGTAAAACCTCTTTGAACTCTGGGATAGAGGAGGACCTCTGGTGTCTACCTCATGAACACTTCCAGTTTAATGCACCCGACACATGACATCTCAGCAAAGGCAGGAAGCCTGTCAGGAGCTCTGCTGCGGAACGGGGGCCTGATCTACCCACACCCCCCCCTACACTTAAACCGCAATATTTATGCTGAATTCAGAGCTAATGATGCGTTCGAGAGAAACAGAAGAGAAGTCCGCCCCCGTGGGAGTCTGGGTAAGGATAGAGGCGCTTTTGTTTCGCGAGGAGGGCGCGCGCAATGTTCAGGCCGTCGGTTATTTTCCCCGTGACGTCCGAGCGGTCTTTACGACGCGAGCCCCCGCGCTCCTTGGATAAATAATTGAAAAACAGACGCAAACACGGCGAGGCTTTGTGATGGCAACCAGGCGGTCTCTCCCCCGCAGGAGCAGGTTTCTCCCCTGGTCTCTTCCCTCGCTTGCGGATGCCGTTGGGCTCCCTGCACAGGAACACTGACTCCCATTGATCCCCCAGCTAGTCCACTCACACTTTCCACAGACGTGAGGAGGAGGAGGAAAAGATCAGGCTCCTGACTCCTATTGCACAGACACACACTCACACACACAGACACACACACACACGCACAGACACACACACACACACACACGTGCACATGCACACACTCACACAACACACACACACACACAGATACACTCCCACACACAGACACACACACACACACAGATACACTCACACACACACACACACACTCACAGACACATGCAGGGCATGCACTGCACAAATTTGAATGTATGCACGCATGCAGCACACACACACACACACTCACAGACACACACACACACACTCACACACATGCACACGCGCACACACACACACAGTCACACGCAGACACTCACACACACACACACACACACACACACACACACACACGTGCACTTGCACACACTCACACAACACACACACGCATGCACTCACACACACAAACACACACACATACTCGCATCACTCCCCCAGGATTTCAAAATGGCTTCCTTTTATGCCTCTAAGAGATAGAGCATGCCAGTGGGAGAGGAGGCGGGTGGGCTACATTTCAAAAGAAATAAATCTGGCAAACACAAAAAATAAAAGAAAAAGAGGGGGAAAAAGAAAAGTCCACCTAAGCAACGGGTTTCCCCGGGATGGTTAAGTCATTACACGAAGCACCGGTGCACAAAGCCTTCTCTCTTTTTCCCGCTCTCTCTCTCTCTCTCTCTCTCTCTCTCTCCACCTCTCCCCTCCTCTCCATCTCTCCGTCCCCAGTCGCTCGGCCGCGTACAAGCTTGGCAGGAGCTCAAACGTCTTAAGAGGGTCGACACGGAAGCCTGCGGGGAGCGCCCGAATCCTTCGCGCTCTCCTGGCCAAAGCACCGCCCCCCGAATCCGGCGCGCCCATCCCGTCTCGTCTCGTCTCGTCTCGGGACCTGTCATTCTGTCAGAGCGCCGGTGCCTACCGCACGCCTCGCCTTTCAGGCCCGCTCTCGGGAAAACTGCGCGTTGTGTGCGGAACCGCGGGCGAGGGAGGAAAAGTGAGCCTTTGGCTTGAATGTGCGTTTTTATGAGTAACTTTAGTTTGACTGTGAGAGGGAAACGGTCTTTTGTGTTGTTAAACAAAAGGAAAACGGGAGCGGAATACAGATGGGTTTCCTTTAACAGAGCCGTGCATACCCAACCATACCCAACACTGGGAACGCCAAATACACACACAGACACACACGCACTTACAAACAGAGCCGTGCATACCCAACACTGAGAACGGCAAATACACACACATACACACACACACGCGCTTACAAACAGAGCCGTGCATACCCAACACTGGGAACGCCAAATACACACACAGACACACGCACTTACAAACAGAGCCGTGCATACCCAACACTGAGAACGCCAAACACACACACATACACACACACACACACACACACACACACACACACACACACACACACACACACACACACACACACACACACACACTTACAAACAGAGCCATGCATACCCAACACTGAGAATGCCAAACACACACACACACACACACACACTTACAAACAGAGCCGTGCATACCCAGCACTGAGAATGCCAAACACACACACACACACGCGCTTACAAACAGAGCCATGCATACCCAACACTGAGAATGCCAAACACACACACACACACACACACACACACACTTACAAACAGAGCCGTGCATGCCAAAAACACACACACACACACACACACACACACACACACACACACACACACACACACACACACACACACACACACACACACACGCATGCACATATCTTTAATTATATTGAGCAATGTTTTTTATTGCTGCTAGTTTTATTTTTCACGATGAACGCTCAAGCTTTGCATTTGCAATTAATGAGTAAGTCAGTCTTAATAGGGTTTGCCATTATCATATTCTATACTGTTATAGATAGGGGAGATATGATCAGTTCACATGGTCTGAATCGCCTGTTCTCCTCAATGAAATGTTTTCATGATCTCCTACAGGTCACCCGGGAGATCAGCTGTAACAGGAGAAAATCTTACTGACTACAGCAGAGATTTCAAACTCTGCAGTGCCACCAGTGTCTGCATGTTTTTTGTGGTTTTCCTTCCAGTCAGCACCAAATTTTGACCCTGCAACTCAGGTCTGTGGACTCTTTAACCAATCACTGACAAAACAAGCAAGTGTGTGTGCCAAGACACAACAAAAACCAGCAGAAAATGCGGCCCATCCAGCATTTAAGTTTGAGAACCCTGCCCGAGAGGGTCTTTGAGATTTACTCCCTAGAGGGACTCGAGCCCATGTCCAGGTGTGTGTTAAACAGAGTGTGTTCTCATACCCTACCTTCTCCTTGGCCTCGCTCAGCTGTTCCTCCAGCTCTGAGAAGCTGAAGCTCGCCACGGTGATGAAGTCGCTGACCACCGTGACGAACTTGTCGCCACGGTCCCTCCCGTGACTCTGCTGATACTGCAGCTCCTGTGGGGAGACACAGGAAGTGACATCACCACTAACGCCTGGAGAAGCTCTGGGATTTCAAAAGGAATTTTTTTTTTCTCCAAATGGCACCCTGGCTACAATATGAATGCGTAAAAATATAGCTGTGCACTGAAGTCAAAACCTAGGGGGAGTGGGGGTAAAATGTTACATTCTATCCTATTTATTTAGCAGACATCATTTCCAAGATAGTCTTACACTGTTTTTACACAACATTATCCATTTAATCATATCACAAAATCCAGGCACTTAACTGCAACTCCACACTGCCACCAAACTATTATTTCATAAGTATGTTTGTTGCCCCTCCCTGACGTGCTGACAGCCTGGGCTCTTCCCCCCACCCTCCCTCTCCTGCCCCGCCCCTCCCTGACGTGCTGACAGCCTGGGCTCTTCCCCCACCCTCCCTCTCCTGCCCCGCCCCTCCCTGACATGCTGACAGCCTGGGCTCTTCCCCCACCCCTCCCTCTCCTGCCCCGCCCCGACGTGCTGACAAACTGGGCTCTTCCCCCACCCTCCCTCTCCTGCCCCGCCCCTCCCTGACGTGCTGACAGCCTGGGCTCTTCCCCAAGCCTCCCTCTCCGAGGCCTGGCTTTCTGCGCTATGGTTTGGAAGACACTTTTGCTGTAATTGGCGTACAGTGCACACATCTATCGTTTGGAGAAGCGCTGGGGGAAAAACACACCAGGTTCTGGAGTCCTGGGCTCGGGGAAGAGGGGGAATTTGAGCGCTGCTTTCCAGGCGGGATGGGGGGGGGGGGTTTCTGCGGCCTTCACTGAAGTTTCTTGGAGCAATTAGTCAGAGTGCAGTGGGTGGACGGATGTCATCTTGGGTCTGTTGCATTGCATTCGCTTAACCCCCTCCTCTCAATTCACCCCACCCCCTCCTGCAGCTCATCTCTCTCTGCACTTCTCTTTCCCACAGAGCAGAATTAAAGGCCTGAAAAGACCCTGCCATTCACACACAGTGCTGAAACACAGGCCCCTTTTTCTAATGAGAGAGAGAGAGAGAGGGACAGGAGAGAGAGAGAGAAAGAGAGAGAGAGAGAGAGAGAGAGAGAGAGAGAGAGAGAGAGAAAGAGAGAGAGAGAGAGAAAGAAAGAGAAAGAGAGAAAGCACGAGACAGAGAGAGAGAGCAAGAGAGAGAGAGGGAGGAGAAAGGAGAGTGAGATACAGAGAGAAAGAGAGAGAGTGAGAGAGAGAGAGAGAGAGAGAGAGAGAGAGAGAGAGAGGGGACCGCAGAGTGTCAAGCTGTCTTCTGCCTTCCCTCTTTTCTTTCACTATTGACTTGACAATTATGCTTAATTCAGTAATTAATCCCTTGCTTGTCAGATTGCAAGGATAAAATCATGCCATTTTGCATGTTGGGATTCTTATTGCTCAAAGTGCTAAGTTACTCTTCTCTGTAAAAAAAAGTATCTCAGACCTGACACCAGAAAGTGTAATATTTGTGTAATATTTCTAATATGCATGTGACTGAGATAAAGTTAGACTGTACTTTCATGGTGACTATGGTGTCCTTCCCTAAACTTTTCCCACCCTTGCATTACAGATGGGCCACCATCAGACTCGCTTCCCATTAAGCTGTCTCTCTGCCCCAATCAATACCTGTGTGCACCTCGATTTTAAGGCAGCATCAATCAATCACAGACTATTAGGGCTTAACAGACAAAGTGCTCAACATTCACAATGAACAGCTATGATGTCACAGTCATCTGTGAGCGATTGTAAGTCTTAACATGGTCAGTGGTGCAAGGCTTGTCCAGCTCGCAGGCCTGCTGGTTATGACGCGGTAGAGTGCTGGCCTGGATATTGACCGTGACTCGACATGCCTGGATGACCGTGTCTCTGGGAGACAGATTAGGTCCCCCATTAGTTTGTGCCCCCCTGTTCATAGCGGGAGTTGTTAGCGGAAGTGTGTTGGAGTCTAAATGTACCCCCCGCAAGGCCTGTCTGTAGGGACCTGTGTGTGTGTGCATGTGTGTGTGCGTATATTGTGCGTGTGTGTGTGTATGTATATGTGTGTGTGTGTGTGTGTGTGTGTGTGTGTATGTATATATGTGTGTGTGTGTATGTATATGTATGTGTGTGTGTGTGTGTGTGTGTGTGTGTATGTATATATGTGTGTGTGTATGTATGTATGTATGTATGTATGCGTGTGTGTGTGTGTGTGTGTGTGTGTGTGTGTGTGTGTGTGTGTGTGTGTGTGTGTGGCTACTTCTTGCCATCCCCCCGGCTATGATGATGTCACCAGGAGTAACTGATAGAGACAGGCTGGGCACTGGGCCATACCACTCTACGGGAGAGGGGAGGGGGGGGGGGGGGCAGAGGAGCTCTTTCACAGACTCACAGGCTTGTGAGGGAGGCTATTATGTCTCACTTATGCTCCTTGCCAACTGGCCTTGAGTCACAAACAGCTTCTTCATTCACTCAAAAGCCTGCATGCCTGAGTTTCCAGAGCGGTGCCAGGGCTGAGGGCGGCTGGGGGCACCGCCACTGCTGATTGGTTTAAATAACATATAGGCTTTGCATGGAGGGTGCTGATTGGTTGGATTTCTGGTGAGAGGGCAGGGATGACTGGTCAGAAGAATGCTGCTCTCTCAAGGCGATTGCGTAGGGAAAGTTTCTCCTCAGATTACGCAATTTGATTGGCCGGTGGGACATTGACCTGAGCGGGTGATTGGTTGGGAGGAGAGTGCACCGTGCAGCTGAGTGGATAGAAGGCAGATAATTGGTTACTCACGGCCTCTAAAGCCTTCAGTCCACTCTTGATGCTGAAGACCTCCTTCTCCAGCTCGGCAAGACTGAAAGAGACAGAAACACAGTGAACTAAACAAACAGATGAACCAGGAGGTCGGTGGGGTGCAGTGTTCAGTCCCGACTGAAATGAGCATTACGTGTCCCCACAGACGGCATCGTCAGGTAAGACACCTGAAGGACAGGTGGGGACACATAGTCCGTCTGTCACTCACTTGACTTTGGCTGCCTCAGGTACGCTGTGAAGCTCTTCTTGGATGCGCAGGATTTCAGGGTAGTTCTTCTCAAAGATCATAATCAGGTAATGCAGCATGGTGATGTTCCTGTAGGGTACATACACACACACACATTATTGTTGTGCGCATTTTTGCATTTCCTGCAGCTTAAAGCATAGACGGGTGCCCCTCCACACGCTCCCCCTTCTCCGTGCCCTTTGACCCCTCCCTGTGGTGAACTCTGACCTGTCTATGCTGGACTTGGTATCTGCGATCTTGTTGAGGCTGGACACCTTGAAGCCATAGGCGTTTCCCCTCTGGCCTTTGTTCATGAAGTTCCCGAAGGCCAAGACCACCTCCAACGTTTGGGTCAAGCGCTTACTCCTCATCACCTCCCGCGATGCACACAGGATGGCTGAGAGATGGGGGGGGGGGAGAGAGGGAGAGAAGGAGGGAGAGAGAAGAAGGGAGAGAGAGAGGAAAAAGGGAGGGTGAGAGAGAGTTATGAAGGAGAAGTAGAGGAAGGGAGTGGGAAAGAGAGGGAGAAGAATGGAGAGATGCAGGGAGAAGGAAGGTGAGAGAAAGAAGAGGGAGAAGGAGAGAGAGAGAAAGAGAGAGACAGGGATTTTTTAAATATCAAGGGCACATGGAGCTTAGCCTTCCCCACCTACAGCTGTACAGTCTCTCACCAGTCAGAGTGCTACTACACGCTCTATGGTCTGTGAGGGTCTTATTGTATGACCTCAGCATATATACAGCGGTCCTGTTACAGAGACAAACCCTCCACAGTGACTGACACCCAGCCTGGGGAGACGAACTGGCTGTCCCACCTCCTGCCTGTGCTCCCAAAACCAGGGGCTGTCCCACCTCCTGCCTGACCTCCCAAAACCAGACCATTATTCTTAATCACCCTGTTTCTCCTCAAGGAAAATAACCACAGTTTACCCGCAGAACCATGACAGATATTCCCCTATGAGGGACTGGAGAAAAACACTAGCCCAACACGCAGTGAAGTGCGCGTTCTCTCGTCCAAAATGGAGGAGGGGGCGGGGGTGTCACAAGAGCAGGGACAACAAAGAGGGAGCTGAGGAAATTCCCCTTTTCTGGAGGAACCGGGGGAACCAGACCTGACCCGGGATTCACTCCACCTCGAGCTGCGGTACGCCGGCGGCCCGCCTGTCTGAGGCTGGAGGTGAGAGGGGTAGGAACCTGTAAAGACTACAGAAACCCACACCGTGCCTCGTTTTATTTTTGTTTTAAAACTCTTCTCCAAGAGGAAGGGCACTCGCTAGAGTCCGGATCGCTTTACACTTCCAGGAAAACCTCAAACCGGACGCGACCACGACTGAAACGCAGACATATTGTAGGAATGAAATCCACACACGTCGTACGGACTCACTAAACGCCATTGTCTCGCGTGGCGGGTCTGGCGACCATCAAAACTAATCTCCGCAGCCCCTTAAACCCTAAAGCGTAACCGCCGGTGATGTACTGAGCATCAGTCATGGCCGGGGTAGGTGGGCTTCTACGAAAGAACCAATGTGACGGGGGCCGTGGAAAGGAACCGTCCAATGAGAGCGCAGGAAGGAGGCACCTGCCCAATCCCTGAGGTTTAACAGCCCGGAGGCAGGTGACGAGCCTTAACGACAGCAGCGGGAGCCTCTTGGCTCGTTGGGCAGCGCACGCGCGCTCCCGTAACGACTCATTACCGCTTGCTGGTTCCCCGTTACCACATGACTTCCACACTGCCCCCTCTCTCTCTCGCATGCCTATTGCTGCTCTTCTTAATCTGGCCCTGCTTAGACGGGTCTTAGATGCACTGAAAAGGGGTTGTGTGGATGTGGCAGAAGAAGGCTCACTTGGACAGGCCATGACCAACGCTCCCCCCGCCCAGTATAACCAGAGGGAGATAATAACCCATGTAGCATCACGGCACGGCTAGCGGATGCGATGGCGTTCTGCTCCTCATTCGGCGTGCGGTTATTAAAGTAGAGCAGCTATTAAAATAGCCTAATAAAACTGCACCACAGGCTGTTGAACCTGTGCCCTGGCAGGGTGGTGACTCACAGGGCCTGGGCTAGGCTGGGCTGGGCTGTGTGTGAGGGGGAACAAGGAGAGTCTCCAAACAGCCAGGCTGGCCAGAATCATGAATGAATGACCGGCTCTCTGCAATCCTACCAGCTATTCCTGGGCATCTGATAGGAAACACCTGTCTGTGTGAATGCAGGAGAGTCATAGACACACACACACACACACACACACACACACACACGCATACACACACGCACACACACAACCGCAACCGCAAACACACACACACACACACACACGCAACCGCAAACACATATACACACACACACACACACACACCCTCAATGCCCTTTTCTTGGAGAGTGTCCCAGCTCTGTGATCAGCAGTGTTTATGAGAACGACTCTCCTCTCTTAACATTTGCCAGCTTTCCAAAACAGCTACCCTGGCAACCCCATTCTTTATTTTCACAGGAGGATTAGAGTCTGAGGCCTATTGAAACTGATACACACACACACACACACACACACACACACACACACACACACGCACACACACTCAGACACACACACACACACACACACACACACACACTCAGACAAACATGCATGCACACACACACATATATGCACAAACTGACACACACTCACAAACGTGTACATGCACGCACACACACATATATGCACAAACTGATACACACACACACACGCACACAAACGCACACATACATACATGCACAAATTCACACACACACAGGTACATGCAGACAGACAGACACACACGCACGCACACACACACACACACACACACACAACCAAAGAAAGCCTGTTTTGTGGGAAAGGGCTACTGGAATGCTTTCTTTCAGGCCATATTAAACATGCAGCCAAAAGCTCCATTCTGTCTCCAGTTTGGAGTTAGTTCCAGTCCTGCTGTGCTCAGGTTACACAATGTGTGCGTGTGGTGTGTGTGTGTGTGTGTGTGTGTGTGTTTGTGTGTGTGTGTGTGTGCGTGTGTGTGCGTGTGTGTGCGTGTGGTGTGTGTGTGTGCGTGCGTGCGAGCGTGCGTGTTCTGCAGTGCTCAGGTTACACAGTGTGTGCTTGGCTTGGGCTTCTCTCATTGTGCTGAAATGAGCTAAGAGACAGTATATAAGGATCAAAGCCGGAATTGTGGCTCTATTCTCTCCCTGACCTCCCGGGCCTGATTCATGAGGCAGATCGAGGATCAGGGTCCGTATTCATAAAGTCATGAAGCTGTCGCCGAGCAGGAATGACTGATCTGGGATCAGGTTTCTTATTAGCATATCCTAACCGCATCCATTATGAGATAAAAGGCAGAACTGATCCCAGATCAGAATATGTTGGGCAGCGCCTTACCATCGGCCTTCGGCTTGGCCTCGGCTAGCCGTTCGGCAAACTTCTTCTTGAAGAACAAGGCCTGGAGCCGCTGCTGGTAGTGGTCGATCCTGAGGAGGGATGAGGCGAGGGAAGGGGAAGAGATTCAACATCAATTCAATTTTATTTTACTTTAACTGCTTTTTACAGAGACGCTTTCACAATGAAAACAGGAAACAAGAAAATTGGGAAAGACAGTGCCTGCACCCCTCCCTCCCCCCCAGGTTAAAAACACACCCTGGTGGGAGAAACAAAACAGTTTGTGGGGAGAACAACTCCCTGGGGGTAAGAAATCTTACCCCCCCCCAAAAAAAAAAGGGTCCAAGCACCCTATAGTTGTTGGTGCTATTTTTGTGTTATCTAAACAATCGCTTTGGCAATGCTATGCTGATGTGTGGTCATGCCAATAAAGCTTATTATACCCACACGTGTGTAGCGAAAGCAGGGGGGTATTGTTTTCGCTCCTGTCTGTGCGTGTGTCTGTCTGCGTTTGTGTCCCTATCATCCATAACTCGAACAATTCTACTCCGATTGTGATGAACCTTTGTGGACATGGTGACAGTTGGGCAATGACCTGAATCTTGAATTTTACTCCCAATCGGTCAATGCCCGACTTCACAGTGCAAGATCACAGTTTTAGCCCCACGCGCGGGTGCAGCATCTCTCTGAGTGCCATTCTAGTTTGAATTTGAATTTGAATTTGAATAGGTTGTGTGAGAAGGGGTGGGAGGTGAAAGAGAGGAGAAGAAGCCCCCCCGATGGAGGGAGGAGAAAGAACGAGTGAGCCATGTCTCCAGGGGAGTGTCAATCCAACTAAAAGCAAAAAAAAAAAACCCCTCTCCCACTTCACCGCCTTTCATCAGCCGAAAGGTCGCCGCAAAAACTCCTGTCATTTTGTGATAATCATATCAAACACACAGAGACCCCCGTCAGTATGAAGAAAGAGGGGGAGGCTGTTTCAAAGCAAGACCAAGCATATTGAATTACACAAAAGAGAGTAATGATAGCCTCCGAGCACTGCAGAGACCAACGTAACTGCTGGAAAAAAATGCTAATTTTTCATGAAGTAGGAAAAAAATGTAATTATGAAGTTCATTACAAAGAACTGGCTCAGGTGGGGAGGGAGGGGGGGGGGGGGGGGGTGGAAAAGGTGTTTGTGATATGTCTTTTAGACGACTACACAAACTCCAGAAGTCAGCAGACCCCTATAAAATACACCCCTAACACAAGAAAGAAACATTTGCTGTATTAGCAAAGTGGTTAAATGTTTTTTGTTTTTTTCCTCCTTCATTTGTATTAAGCTGGTACCGCAAGAAAAAAAAAGAAAAACAAAACATTTTACAACTCATTTGTATAGCCAGAGGAGTTCACTGTTGCTATTGCAATGCTTAAATCGAACCACAAACTCATAATTTAAAATACCTGTATTATGTATGCAATAGTACCTTATGGTGTTGTGCAGTGCACTAGCTACTCTTCATTTAGAGTCAGTGGGTACGTTTACATGCACACTAATACTCCGATCTGAACCCGGTTATGGCAATACTCTGGTTACTGAAATGGTCATGTAAACACCTTTATCCGATAATGTAAGGTCATACTCCGTGTTTTAGAAACCCGATTAACACCCCTGGTTTTTTGGCCAAACTTTCGATTTTTTGGAGCATGTAAACACCTTTCTCCGGTTTCTTTCGGCTTTTCAAAACTACGCATGTCAGGCAGAAGAGGCGGTGTAACGTCAAAATGATTCCACCCGTCAACATTTTCCATGCCTGGGGTTCCTTCAGCATCTCACTTCCAGAATTGTATTATTAAATTAGCATTTCACCGGTGAAAATATATTGTTCAGTGTTACGTGCTTGTGTTTGTACTAGCTAGTTTGTGGCTAGCACATTAAATAACTGAAATTTTCGGGAAATTCGCCAGATTTAGATATCGGTAAAGCTAGCTAGTACAATAATATAAATCAAACACTACTAGCAATTACCTATAAATAAGTAGCTATAATAATTACTAGCTAGCTATAATAATAATAATAGCCTACTAACGTACATTTTTCACGGGCGGATCATTTTTGTCCTTACAACGGGAAGCAGTTAGTAGCTACGTTTTCGACAGAGCTGATTATGGAGAGAATCATGTAAACGCGGCTTTTGGAGTAATCACATTTCTTATGTCCATGTGAACGCAGTAAGTTAAATACTGGCGTAAGCTGATCGTTTCCAGTAATCGGATATTGCTGTGCATGTAAACGTACCCAGTGTAATAAGAAATCAACATGAGGGATTTGCCTTCTTTGGCTCCAGGCTAGTCTGGATCTGTACCCAGGAACTGATCTGGGGTCAGTTAACCCCAGATAATACTCTAGACTCTCTTTGATCTGAGGGAAGGTTAAAGTGATCTAGAGTCAGTGCTCAAGGTACATTCAGTCTCTGCCAATGTCCCTCTACTGGCAGCGTGTTATTGGCTGTAAACACAGCCCTCAAGAGAAGGCTATCTCCTATTGGCTGGAAACAATGACCTCAAGAGAAGGTTATCTCCTATTGGCTGAAAACACTGCCCTCAGCAGAAGGTTATCTCCTATTGGCTGACAGCCAGGAGCTTCCTCTCTCACCGGCTCATCTCGAACAGGAAGCGGTCTGCCCTCGCCATGCGTTCCAGCTCGTGCTTGTGCTCCTCCAGCAGGTCGACGTCGCTCTTCTCCGGGACAAATTTAAGCAGCTGCGTACCCAAGAAGCATGACGGTTACCCTCCCTCATCGCCCAAATCAGAGACCGGTTACAGTGCAGTTATACTCTTTCATAACCAAAATAAGACAGGTTATGAACAGTTATACTCCTTCATCATCCGGATCAAAGAGAGGTTATAACGCAGTTATACTCCTTCATACCCAAAATTAGACAGGTTACAGCGCAGTTATACTCTTTGATAACCAAAATCAGACAGGTTACAGTGTGAATATACTCCATCATAACCAAAATCAGACAGATTATAAACAGTTATACTCCTTCATCACCCTGATCAAAGGGAGATCACAGCAGTGTTATACTCCTTCATAGCCAAAATCAGACAGGTCATAGCAGTGTTATACTCCTTCATAGCCAAAATCAGACAAATTATAGCACAGTTATACTCTTTCATTGTTCAGCTCATAGACATGTTAAAACATTGTTATACTCCTTCATCGGCCTGGTCAAAGGGAGGTCATAGCAGTGTTATACACCTTCATACCCAACATCAGGCAGCTTATAGCACAGTTATACTCTGTCCTTGTCCAGCTCACAGTACCTGCTCCAGCATGTCCTTGGCCAGCTCTTCTCTCTCATCCATCTCCAGGATCGCCCTTTTGATCTCCTCATTGCTCATTTTCAACCTGCCAAGGGACAAAGTAAAACAGACAAAGTGCGTCAGAGTGAATGCTGACTCACCTCGATTAATTGGTGGCAGCTTTACTTGAGTGTGATTTACTGTGATGTTACATTAACCAATGGACTTCCATATACAAATAACCAAATACACACAGTAGCCCTTGACCCTGTATTTCAGTTACTTCCAGGTCATGTAATATTTGAGGTACTAAAGTTCCCTTGGCAGAGATTGCAAATATATTTATGAGCAGGAGTTATCACAAACGTTTGTTAAGTGTTCCTCACAAGGGAGTCAGTGTTAAAATCTGTTGGCTTGAACTTGTGCAGAACGATCCATCCACACGGATAAACAGAAACAAAAACAGCAACACGAGCTAGCGCATGCACACACGCACACACACACGCATACACACACTCACACACGCGCACGCGCACATACGCACGCATGCACACACACAGAGACACACACACGGTTTGGCGCGGTTTCATGATCATGGGAAGCTGTCATTGTGATCAATGCTCACTGCACTACAAGCTGATCGATGAGACTGTGACTGTATCACATGACCTCATCGACCCAATCCTGACCTCAATACTGGCTCATTCACACCCCCGGTCATCCACTATCGACTGGGCTCTGATTACAGCCACATTTCCTGACCCAGCCATGCCCTACAATCAGTCCTACGTGTTCGTTACTCCATTGATTTGATCCCAGGCTGATCCATGCAAATGGACACAAAGTCCTCTGGTCCTCCATCACAATCTTTCCTCTCCCAGTTCTCAAATGGCAGTGAAACAAATAAACTATACGTGATGAATAAGAAACATAAATAAGCACAAAATCAATCCGGCTTTGCAGGATATCAGAGGTAGCACCCCTACTCTACAAACTGCCATGCATGGTATCTTTCATCACCCCAGTGATTCATTCCCTCCAATGAAACAACACTTTACTATTACATAATACAATATAATACAATGTCACTGTAGTAATCATTGACTTCTGTGTTACTCTACAGCAGTACAGGTAGAGTCATTGCACATTTTCTGACCTACGACCCTGAACCCTGGGCAAGTCACTCTGGGTAAGAACACCTACTGAATGCTCAAATGTAAATGTTTTTAGCTGAGGCACTTGAACCCGCATTTCACACTGATGTGACGTGCTAAGGGTGCGGTGAGTTTGAGGGGTGCGGTGCGTTTGAGGGGTGCGGTGCAGCGCGGGTACCCACTTGGAGAGGAGGATGACACAGTTCTGGGCGCGACGGCCATCGATGACCGACAGCTCCTTCACCTTGCGGGTGCTCAGGTACAGGTCATCCATGGAGCCCGACTCTTTCTGCAGGGAGAGGAGACAGAACCCGTGATCAGAACCCAAGCTGGAGGCCACCGGGCCCTCAGAACCAACATCCGGTGATCCTAGCGCCCGGAAACAGAGTCCCAGCATTCCTCACACTAAGAGGAAAGGCCCTCCCTGTGAAGCAGCTGCCACAAGCATGTAGAACAGTCACTCGCATATGAATTCAGTGATTCAGTTAGTTTGCAAAAAAAATAAACAGTTTGGGGGTAAATCGATTAACAAAAGAAGACAAGAGCTGCAACAGTGGCTCTAATCAAACTCAAGCTCAAATTCAAATTCAAATTCAAACTCAAATTCAAACTCAAGCTCAAATTCAAACTCAAGCTCAAGCTCAAATGGTGCATTTGGAAGAGT
This sequence comes from Synaphobranchus kaupii, assembly GCA_029718625.1. NCBI lineage: Eukaryota > Metazoa > Chordata > Actinopteri > Anguilliformes > Synaphobranchidae > Synaphobranchus > Synaphobranchus kaupii. The sequence continues at coordinate 36,605,277 of CM056387.1, forward strand.
TACGCTCTCATGAATTAACACTTTAGCATTACTTGGCTTCCAAGTAAACAGTTTCAAGTTATGCAATTTTCGGGTTGCACACATTTCCATCTGTGTAGTTCAAAACTGTGTGAATGAATTACACACAGCCATTTCTTCCACACGGCCACCCTGTCCACCCAGTACTGTCTGGCAATGTCCTGTATTGAAACAGGATCAGTGGACCCTCTCCTACCTACTGGGGTGCCCACCGTGCACCCTTTTTTCCCTAAAAAAGTCCATATGTCTCAGTCAACCAATGAACGTTATTGTAATCCAAACAGCAGGTGGGGTAATTCATACTACTGCTACACAGCTACATCTTCCACATCATGGGGAGGCGCCCTTTTTTTGGGGATGTGGTTGTTTGAAGGCGGCTTCAGTACACTGCCTGCGGAACCATAGGTGAGAATACAGGCCCAGACGCAGGTAACACAGGTAACAAAGGTAACGCAGGTAACCCAGGTAAGGCAGGTACAGTGGACTCACCTGCCTGAAGGATTGGTTAGTGAGCATCTCCTGCGCAGCCAGCCGAACAGCACAGAGAAAACAAAGACATTGGAAGACATGCAGAGATTAATGACTCAGGAAGCAGAGACTACCACTGCAAGGCTTTCAGTACATCTACACAGGCTCTGGCGTTTCACACATCTTCATCATCATCATCATCATCATCATCATCATCTAATGCAACCTACACTATATAAACATTATCCTGCATTCAAATAAATATTTGTCCTTAACTTTGATTTACCAGTGAAAGTGTAACTTTGGTAAACTTTGACTTAATGATTGCTTGATGAAACTATATTTGTGCAGAAGAAAACTAACGTTCTCATTGAATTGTGTGTCAAAAATGTGTGGCGAGTTGATAAAATCCCGGCCATCGACTTTCGCCGAAATGTAAATGCCCCGGATTAAGTTCTTAAATATGGAACATCGTGGAACCAAATACAAGGCAGTCTTTGTGGTTTTGTCATTTTTCGTGATGATGTGACCACGTGACCGTAGCAGTGTGATATCCCATGAGCCAGTGAGAATAGCCAGCCGCTCTGTAGCGTGGACGCTACCACAGCATGCTCCAGCTCTATGTCACCTAGAGAGCCAGCCATCTAAGGAAGAGAAGCCGCTAACGCTAATCTCAAAGCCAGGCTTCCAGGCTTTTCAGCATCTAATGAAGCTCTGCTCCACCGCCCACCACCACACACAGACAAAAACAAACACATTGCACTTCAATGCATAATTTCAGAAAAGAATTATTCCCATTACAACAACAAACAGCAAGACTATCAGCCAAAAAAACATGTACAAATAAGCAAACCACACACATCAGCACTGGAGCACTATGCACTGTCAATACTTCTCTTAATGGGGGCTTCATCACGACATTTATTACAATGTTATTACTTATTTGCTAAGCTGACACTTATCCCAGGCAATTTTAACAGCTTACATCATTTACGTACTATCCGTTTATTCCGCTGGATATTTACCGAAGCAATTATGGTTAAGTGACTTGATCAAGGGTATAATGGCAGTGCCCCTCCTAGGATTTGAACTGGCAACCACGAATGAGAACAGTTCCCACACCCATTAAACTACACTGCCACTCCCTATGACTAGTTAAATCTGAATTATTCATTCAGCAACAAATCATAAAACAACTGGATGGGAGGGACTCCAGCAGCACAGATGGTGCTTGGGACCCCATCAGAGTTAATGAGAGTCTGGTCTGAGACTCAGTGCTATAGGCCCCCCTGCATCTTTGAGGCTCCAGAACCCTGTACCTGCTGTCTCTGATAGGCTGAGAACATCTTCTCAATGTCCTTCAGGTCCAGGATCTTGAAGGCTCGCAGGTCATCAATGTCATGCCAGATGGTGCCGGTAATCTTGTTCTGAGAAGTTGTAATGTGGTTGTAATATGATATTAATCTGAGCCACTCTTGAGTTATTAAGAGAATTAAACCGTAACTTCATCTCGCAAACACATTTTCCCAATAAATCCGTGAAGGTCAGGCAGAGTTTATGTATAGAGGTGACTACAGTTCTCCTTACAAACGTCTACATACAGACATGACTAGATTATAAACATTATATGGAATTTACTCGTCGATTCGTTATCATTAAACAGGAGCATTCGGTGCATTAGCTTGTCATGCAGCTCACCTACCCTTGTGAATATGGAATATACTGCCAATATGTTGACATAAATATATCATGAAGATCAATAAAAATATTGTTGAACTTCACAACGCATTCATAAATCACTGCCGCTTTCAGATACTGCTGCTAAATATATTTATTGTTCTATTAAGTCATATATTTTCAGTATATTGCAGTACATATAGATTCTGTAAGGGTACAGGTAGTTTATGGGTTGGTGTAAAATGTGTATCAGTATATATTTTCAGTATATGGCAGTACATATAGATTCTGTAAGGGTACAGGTAGTTTATGGGTTGGTGTAAAATGTGTATCAGTATATATTTTCAGTATATTGCAGTACATATAGATTCTGTAAGGGTACAGGTAGTTTATGGGTTGGTGTAAAATGTGTATCAGTATATATTTTCAGTATATTGTAGTACATATAGATTCTGTAAGGGTACAGGTAGGTTATGGGTTGGTGTAAAATGTGTATCAGTATATATTTTCAGTATATTGTAGTACATATAGATTCTGTAAGGGTACAGGTAGGTTATGGGTTGGTGTAAAATGTGTATCAGTATATATATTTACAGTATATTGCAGTACATATAGATTATGTAAGGGTACAGGTAGTTTATGGGTTGGTGTAAAATGTGTATCAGTATATATTTTCAGTATATTGCAGTACATATAGATTCTGTAAGGGTACAGGTAGTTTATGGGTTGGTGTAAAATGTGTATCAGTATATATTTTCAGTATATTGTAGTACATATAGATTCTGAAAGGGTACAGGTAGGTTATGGGTTGGTGTAAAATGTGTATCAGTATATATATTTACAGTATATTGCAGTACATATAGATTCTGTAAGGGTACAGGTAGGTTATGGGTTGGTGTAAAATGGAAGAATGGCGAGCAGGATTGATACTCACCTCACCCAGCTTGGCCCAGTTGAAGGACTTGAGCGGATGGGAGGGCTGGGGAATGGACTTGTTGCGCAGGGAGGCGGCCGAGCTGAACCCTAGGGGCCCGGGGGGGCCCGGAGGGGGCGGGATTCCAGAGCAGAAGAGGGGCGGAGCTCCGGGAGGAGGGGGTGGGCCTCCGGGGGGAGGAGGGGGAGGGGGTGGGGGCGGGCAGGAGAAGGGGAGAGGGGGAGGAGGGGGGCGGGAAGCCGCCCATTATGCCAGGCGGAAGAGGGGCTAGAGGATCTCCTGGAGGTGGAGGGGGAGGGGGGAACGGAACACTGCCGCCCTGGTGGTAGAGAGAGGGAGAGACACATTTACATTTCTAATCATATTACACACTCATAAGATAGAGATTAGACATGGTACAGCACAGTCATGGGTCAAACATGCATTTGAAGTAAGTCAACCGGTATACCACTCCTGCATATCCCTGATAAGTTTCCATGAAACCTGTTCATGATCAAAACAGAAAATCAGATGAAATGATTTGAATATTTGTGAAAATGCAGGAAGTGGACTATATTGTACAGGTGCACATGTGACCGTGTAGTATAATGGTTAGGGACTGGACTTGTAACCGAAAGGTTGTGAGTTTGAATCCCAACTGAGGCATTTAACCTTAAAGGCCCACACACATATCTTTCGTGTTTTTGACATTTTCACATCATCCTGGAGCTTTTCAAATGTGGTCCATACTGATTCACATCAAACAATTTTGGTCGAAGTATGCATATTTTAGGGTTTAAATGTGATATTTCTTTTAGGGTTTAAATGTGATATTTCTGAGTTTTTAGTAAAACAATTTCCCAAGTGACATGACGTATGCTTTTGCATAATTTTTCAGAGTCGCAATCCGAAAGTGTACAGACAGGGGGTACAGGCGGTGTTTGGGACTTTTCAAAAAAACCTACGTCACTGCCCTTTGCTAACGTTTTGTGGGCGTTTCAGATCCTAAAACCAGGAAGAGAAGGCCGATGCGAGTGGGCCTTTAACTGCTTCAATAAAATACCCAGCTGTACAAATTAATTTTATGTAAAACATGTAATCTGCGCAAGTCACTCTGGGTAAGAACACCTACTGAATGCTCAAATGTAAATGTTTTCAAGTACTTCAAAATCAGACAGTTGAGGTATTTGAAATATGTGTTGACAGCTGTGGAAAAAGACAGACAGACAGGTAGGTAGGCAGGCAGACAAACAGACAGACAGACACACAGAGGAGCAATAGAGTAGAGCGCTCTTACTGAGAAGTCATTGATACGGGAGGACAGACAGACAGACAGACACACAGAAGAACAGTAGAGTGGAGCGCTCTTACTGAGAAGTCGTTGATACGGGAGGACAGACAGACAGACAGACAGACACACAGAAGAACAGTAGAGTGGAGCGCTCTTACTGAGAAGTCGTTGATACGGGTGGACAGGTCTATGACTTGCTCCCGAGCGCTCCGTAGCTCCACCCCCTCTTTCTGCAGTTTGTCCTTCATCTTATTGAGAGTCTTCATCATGTCGTCTTTCTCCTGCGTCTTCGTCTCACACTCCCGCTCCTTCCTCTCCAGACGACCCAGCAGCTCTGCATGATCTGAGAGGAGAGAGGAAACACGCCGTGAGAACACGCATGTGCATACGCATGCACACACACATACACATGCATGCACATTCACACACACACACACACACACACACACACGTACACATAAACATACACACACACGCACATGCACACACGCACACGCACACGTACACATACACACACATACACACATACACACACGCATACAGACACACACACACGTACACATACACGCACATGAACACACGCACACGCACACACACATACACACACACACATACACACACGCATACAGACACACACACATGCACACACATACACACACGCACACACACGTACACATACACATGCACACACATACACGTACACATACACACACACATGGACACATGCACACACACTCACACACCCCATTTACAAAAACATACACAAACAACTATACATCACATACACACACATGTACATACATTCACTCACACACAACACATGCCATATACACATACATACAAAAACACTCACACACTGCATACACACACACACAGAACCCGCCCCCCCCCCCCCACCCCACACACACACATGCACATACACACAATCCCCATACACAGCCGCACACACACACACATACACACACACACACACACACACACAATAAAAACCAAGATGGGGATTCAGGTCATAACTGCAGAACACAGAGCAAACTTCTTGTTCGCAGTTTCCCACATGTACCAGCAGGGGGCGACACTTCAGTGAGGACGTGATTGACTCACCTTTCCTGAACTTCTCGGCCTGGTCCCTCCACTGCCTGACCTCGTTCTCGTTCACCAGCCTGTCGCACAGTCAGACGAGCGCATTCAGGACACTCAACAGAGCAACGGTTAAGTTTATCCATGTTAGCACAGCCTCAAGCGTCAGTACAAACACCTGTCACACGAAATCACTTTCATTATTTCAGTCGTTATTTTATTATATTCAGGACATGTTAATTATTTAGATGGCATCAGTGCAAAGCATCACACTGGATCAGTAAGCAAAAGGGTAAAATTTGTTACGGCTTTATTCTGTATTCATAATGTTAAAAGAAGATTATATTATATTATATAATGGGAGATATTGGATCATTTAAAATTGGAGACCTGGAAACACATGGGGTTCCCCAGCTAGAGTTGGAAAAGATGGAGACACAAGGAATGTCTGTCATTAAAAACTACAGAAGAAGAAGCTTATATTCAAATGCAACCGATCTTTTACAAACCTAAAAAAAAAACATTGAATTATTACTTTCAGTATGAGTGTCTGAGTCCCTGTCATTTCGGCAGAGTTGATTTATGACAACGGATCCGTTTTTTTTTTAATGCCTAGTCTAAGACCACAGGTCACTGGAGAATCATTTGTAGCAGAGTAGCAGAGTAACAGTAATTCCTAGTTGTTAATGGAACACTTTAAGTCATTGGCTATTTTAAGGATATTCTTTCACTATTTAAACACTTTTCCTCATGCAAATTTAGCCTCAGAATAAGAAATAAGCCACTATATTAACGGCATGAATCTACACAATGGAGGGAAATGGGGTCAGTTTAAATCCCATAATGCTGCTGGAACAGGCAGTAATGGTGGCTGGCCTTGGAGCTGGAGTTCATACTGAAAGAGCTTGTTTTCTACAAGAACGCTTCAATTTAAAAAGTTAAAAAATGCGATTAACAATGGGCTACCAGCAGTATAGCAGTGGTCCTAGATTCACTAGGTTTATTGCAACTTCAGACTAAACAATCTAATCATTACTCCAATTTATATCATTTTCTTCTTGTGGATGAGAGATGGGGTAGAAAGATGGCAAGAGAGAGAGAGCAATTATTCTGATTTATATTATATAAATATAATTATATAAATATATTATATTATTATATATTATTATATTAATTATATACAGTAAATATATTATAGCAATTATTCTGATTTATTTACATCCACGTTTAGTGTATTTCTGCATTTCTGTATGTACACTTTGGCAATATTTACAGGTGTATTTCATGCCAATAAAGCATTTTTTAATTTGGATTTGAGACCGAGAGAGAGAGACTGAATGTTTTCCCTACTTAATAAATGATTCATACCCTTGTTCCTGATTTTATGTCACGCGCTGGCCGTTAGAATCAGACATATGGGGAGCATCTTGCGCAGCTGAATTAGCGGGAGCCCCTTTGATCGCGCCTCTGTTTTTCATAAGCATTCACCTCACAGAGCGCTGCAGATGCAAGGTCTGCTCACGCGAGGGGAAAATAGCCTCCCCGATGCGCTACATGCTTTTCACAGCTACAGATTTACCACAGCCTCCAGTTTTTTATTTCCCCCCGCGAGCCCTGCTGGAGATGGTGCTCTCCACAGAGCGGCCGCTAGTTTCTGTAGTATTCTAATTGTTTCTGTGGCCAGCGCTGTCTTTTTTATTTTTGAAGAGTTTTTTTTTTTTTTTTTTTGTGTGTTCTGTTCAAGCCTGGCAGCTGGGAACATCCTGCTCTGCCCTCTGACGCCAGGGTTGCCTTTGATCAGTGCATATCCACCTCATTAGCGGATGCTTCACTCTCCGTTACTCAAGAGTTTGAGGATTGGCTTCCAAACCTATTAATCATGCTCAGCCCCAGCAGCTAGATCAGAGATCCAATTCCACTGTGTGTCTCTCTCTCTTTCCTGAGGCTTCTTACGATATAAATAACCTCTCCAAATCAGGCAGGCAATTTAAAATACATATAAGAGAAAGATAAAATACATGGCTTTTTAAAATATACGTAATTTGCCAAGTAATATAATCCGAGCTAGTGCGGGGAGAATGGGGCATGAACCACAAACCGCATAAAAGGGTGGATCAATCCTGTCAATCCCTGTCTCACACAAACCAATCAGATGTCTTGGCTTTCTGTTGCAAAGCTCCATGATTGGTTCAAATCAGAGGCAATGACCGCACACAGTAGTAGCTCCACCCATTTTGGTACCTCAAACCTTGATAACCCATCACTACCTTAAGATAAAGGGTAATACAATTTAAAATGTGCAATTTAGTGACTTGCTAGACACCTTAGGCCAAAGAGACTTAAAAAAGTGCATTTAACATGGTAAGCAAGCAGCACTACAGCTAGAGATAGGCAAAATGCCACTGTCATCGAGCATTCCTCAAGAAACTGTAAGATAAACTGAGGTCAAAGGAAGATGCATAGCCTAATAAGATACTAAATTAATGATGTACCAGGCAGGGACCTCATAAAGTGGGTAATACAGGTAGAGGTAGAGAGGTGACAGCTCCAGGGTCTGTGTGTCAGGTGGAGATGGAACAGGTCTGTGTATTGGGGGGGGGGGGGGGTGTGTGGTTAGAAGAGGGGGCGGGGTCACTGAGCTCACATTCGGATGATGCTCTTGACGCTGAAGTTGTCCAGGGGGCCACGTCGGGGTCGTCCCCCTTCTCGTCCTGCAGGATGATCTGCTGGAGGATCCGGTCGAGAAGCTGCCACTGCTGCAGGCTCCCCGCCCCACGCTTATCTGCAGAGAGACGTAACGCCAAACGTTAGCCCGTCCGGAATTTTTCCACGGGATAACCTTTCAGAGGTATTTCCAAAAGGGTACGCTGACAGTCATCAAAATGATTTAAGAAACCTTCCTTTTTGATCCTGAATGTTTTTCCAACCTGTAGAGTGAGGTCAACATTACTCACACAATGCTAAAACTCGTGATGGGATCCTGAGGTTTCAGTTCACAGACCCTGAGATGGGCGGGGCTATAATGAGCTGTCAATCACTCTCCCATATTAATTCATGTATGACAGCTGAAAAGGATAGCTCTTCCCATTTTGGTTTCCATGAATCCTCATCTTCCATCCCTGGTTCAAACTCTTCCTTCCCCATTCTCTCTTTATAGCAATGCACTTCAAAAGCCTGCTGCTGGGGTCAAATGGACCATCTGACCTTCAGATCTCCAAGTTCATTTATCGACAAAGACTGACATTCAGGGAAAATAAATCCTTCGTTCTGTTTTTTTTTTTTAACATTTCTTTTTAATCTCAGATAAGAGAGCAGACAGCCAGCTGCTCGGGGAGGCAGGGACACTTCTGTTCATTCATGCAGGGCGCGTGGAGAACATTCCGGCGCCTGACTTTAAGCCGACCTTCGCGCCATAAAATAAACCAAATCTGACAGGCGCTAAATGGCTCTTGATTGATGCATTGCGAGAGAGAGAGAGGGAGAGGGAGAGAGAGAGAGGGGGAGAGATGGAGAGTGGATGGTATGAGAGAGAAGTCTGGAGGTACAGGTACTGCTGGGATCATGGGAAACGCAGGGAGGGCTGGATATATACAGAGTAGGTGTACTGAGAGAACAGCCAGAGGCACTGAGGGAGAGCTGGATTGATAAGGATCAGGTATATAGGTATACAGGTATACAGGAGTTTGAGTATGAGGAGAGATGAGGAACGGAATGAGATCAGATAAAGAAAGGGACTATGTCACAGTAATGTTTTAGGAGAGTAGCTTACTCACAGTACATATGTGATAATGGGTGAGAGCAGGTAGGGGTAATAGAACAGGGCAGGTAGGAGTAATGTAATGGGAGAGAGCAGGTAGGGGTAATAGAACAGGGCAGGTAGGGGTAATGTAATGGGCAAGAGCAGGTAGGGGTAATAGAACTAGGCAGGTAGGGTGGCTGTGGTGTTGCTGTGTTTTACTCACAGGGCATATGGAGGCAGTGTTGTAGAATGGACAGGAGGTAGGGGTAATAGAACAGGGTGGTATTGCAGTGTTTTACTCACAGGGCATATGGAGGCAGTGTTGTAGAATGGACAGCAGGTAGGGGTAATAGAACAGGGTGGTATTGCAGTGTTTTACTCACAGGGCATATGGAGGCAGTGTTGTAGAATGGACAGCAAGTAGGGGTAATAGAACAGGGTGGTATTGCAGTGTTATCTTCACAGGGCATAAGGAGGCAGTGTTGTAGAATAGACATCAGGTGGGGGTAATATAACAGGGTGGTATTGCTGTGCTTTACTCACAGGGCATATGGAGGCAGTGTTGTAGAATGGACAGCAGGTAGGGGTAATAGAACAGGGTGGTATTGCAGTATTTTACTCACAGGGCATATGGAGGCAGTGTTGTAGAATGGACAGCAAGTAGGGGTAATAGAACAGGGTGGTATTGCAGTGTTATCTTCACAGGGCATAAGGAGGCAGTGTTGTAGAATAGACAGCAGGTAGGGGTAATAGAACAGGGTGGTATTGCAGTGTTTTACTCACAGGGCATAAGGAGGCAGTGTTGTAGAATAGACAGCAGGTAGGGGTAATATAACAGGGTGGTATTGCAGTGTTATCTTCACAGGGCATATGGAGGCAGTGTTGTAGAATGGACAGCAGGTAGGGGTAATATAACAGGGTGGTATTGCTGTGCTTTACTCACAGGGCATATGGAGGCAGTGTTGTAGAATAGACAGCAGGTTGGGATAAGCTTCTGTGTGTTTCAGCTTCTTCTTAATCAGCTCAAACATCTGTCCGGCGCTCTTCGTGTCCACGTGCACCTGGAGGAGGAGACTGTGGTGAGGGCAGGCATCTCCACCACCTCACACACACACACACACACACACAGACACACCGCTCTCAGGAAACTTGGGCTGCGTGGGCGATCCCTCCAGGCCCCTCTCACAGTACTGCACTAGAGCGGCCATACGTCTTTTAGTGTGTCACGTAGACGGCCGCTCACTCGACGTAAGGAGGTCACAGGATCGACGGTGCACTCACCAAGTCGAAGCGCTTAGCCAGCTCCGAGTCGTCCTCGTTCCGCACCATCTCAAAGAAGTCCAAGTGTCTGTGGGGACAATGTAGTTGCCGGTCACCATGGATACGCTGAACCCTCTACCTTGGAGTTGCCCGATCTTACCTGAGAAGGGCTGGTGTTGGTGCTGGCTTTTGCGTTAGACCCCCATTCAAAGACCCCGATTTCAATGATTGGCTATCCAAGGTCTTGATTTTAGACCATGATCAGTTAAAGTTAAATCAGGTGTTTTTAGCACTAGGATAGAATAGAAACCTGTGCCCACACCAGCCCTTCTCAAATAAAAACGGGGACCCCTGTTATAGCTGCTGATAGCCTGACCCCATGCAAAAGGACACCTCGATGTGGCTGTCAAAGATCTTAATTTTAATCTTCTTGCAAAGCCCCCTGGGATACTTGCACAAAACAGCGCTTTATAAGAGCTTATTGTGTTTTATTTGACTGTCCCCACCTGTCCAGACTGGTTTCTCACCTGTCCAGAGTGGCGTTCTCATGTCCCCGTAGCTTGTCAATCACAGGCTGGATTCCGAGCATCAGGAACTCGTACCTGAGGTGTAGTCGGAACTCCAGGTTGTCCTACGGACAGGAGCGGGCGTGTGATGTCATTGACATGTGACAGTGCTGTTACTGTACAACACAACGTTAGCGGTCATTTGGCGAGCTCACCTCCCCGGCACCCGCATTGAGCATAGCGTTGATGAACGAAATGATGGCCGTCTTCAGGTTGACCTCGTCTCTGTAGTGTCCCGTGCTCCTGTCCAGCTCGTTGAGCAACGTCTGTGGGATGGACACACACACACTGATGCTGATGTACCTTTTATAAATGTGTATACACCAGAAAATCAGCGAGAATGATGTTCTTCACCAACCACCAGCTCCCCAGAACATGCTCTAACTGTGCTGTGTGTGTGTGTGTGGTGTGTGTGTATATGTGTGTGCGTATCCATGATATGTACGTATGTGTGATAAACACATTCATTTTTACCCAAGCATTGGCTGCATTAACTAGGTCATTTTCATCATCGGACCACCCTCAAAAAAATTGCAGCCAGCTCAAATCGTGAGACCCCCCCCCCTTAGCTCTTTTCCCACTGGGGCTGGAGTACCCCATCTCCCCCCTATCCCAGGCTGAGGGGGGGCGTAGGGTGGTCAGGTGGGCCTACCTGGAAGCGAGTCCTCTCGGCGGCGTACTTCTGGTAGTGCACCATGGCCTGGAGCACCTTCTTGTGTCCGTCGGGCACCAGACACACGGCCCCCAGGATCTCCAGCACCGCCACCTTGGTCCTGGTGTTGTCCTGGCGCAGGCTCTGGGAGATGGTGTTGATGCTCTGCGGGTGGGCCAGCACGTGGGCGCGGCCCTGCGAGTTGTTCATCAGCGCCTTGATGCAGCCGATGACCGAGGTGTGGATGCGGCTCTCCGACGTCTCGTAGTCCATGCTCTTCAGGAAGTTCAGGAGACACGTGAGCCCGTCGAGCTCGATGAAGCGCGTCACGAACCTGCGGTCACAAACGGGGGACGGGCGTGATGCTTAAACACGCGTGTACGCTCACGGTCAGGCATTTATCACACGCGTGTTATCCAGAACTATGCACTTCTCATGCACAATCATGTATTTTCAATACATATGTGTATCCATGTATTTCATATTCTAATACAGGTAATAAAGGTAATACTATTTACATTTTTTAAATGGTTAATACCACCAGCAAAGAAACCTATGCATCCATGTAATGAACAGCCCGGAATCTATCAAAGATTTAGTCATGCATGTGAGAAATTTCTTCCAGCATCGCACAGAGACACAGTGAAGCACAGCCATCCCCTGGGTAATATTACACATGAATTAAGGCAATGTCACTTCTACAGAGCAACATGTGACTTTACATTAATAGACATTATAGCATGACGTAAGTATTTTATTAAGGGTTGCTATTAAGTGTTTGGCACTACATTTTTGCAGTTGTATGTTGGGACTTTGTTTGTAATTTACTGTTGTATGTTTTTAATTAATTGCTCTTAGCTTGGTGCCTATTTACTTTGGCTGTTGTGCACCTATTATTTATGTTTTTGTGGCTCCAGTGGGATGTATTTAATATATATTTCATATATTGGTGGGCTGTGAAATAAATCAATAATCCGCAGAAACAGCAGTGGTTCAGTAACCTGCGTTGGCTCACGGTTTGGGTCCTGTCTGCACCCTGTAATGTCTACCATTGCAAATATCCAGGGGTGTCAAACTGAAGTTGGGAGGGCCACAGGTCTCCTTCCGATCAGCAGCCAATATAGGCCTCGGAAACGAGGTGTGCTCTTTAGCCAAACAGTCATTTAAATGTTTTTTTTTCTTTTGTTTAAATTTAAAAAATTCAAAAGTCAGTGTTCTAGAATTTCATTGCTTTGAATTACCAGTAGTGATTGTTACATCGGCATTAGAATGTTCTGTTAAGAACATTCTAATCGCATATTTTGTGATCTTACACTTCAAAGGGTTAAGCCATTAAAGTAATGGCTGTCTCAAAGCCCTTTGACCCTTGACCTTCTAGTAAACTGGCAACAGGGCAATTCAAATTAGAATTTAATTTGAATCGTTTTAAAGCAACACCAATTAAATCCCCACCGTTTCTTAAAAATATATATTTCTTGTTTTATGTACTCGCCTTTTTATTACCCACAATCACCGGCATTTCTCTCGCTCCAAGTCTCAAGCCGTCTCCCAGCTCAGAAGTTCAAGACCAACTAACTGGCTATGATGCTGAGCAATAAGTCACAGCCAATAATCATAACAGACTCACTGTTTTGACGTTGTTTGACAAAACGAGTCCAAGTTCCATCTACTCCCACTGTTCTCCTGGCTTCCAATCTCACAGAGAACACTGTATTCCTCCTAGACTCATAAATTAGGCCGTTATTACCCAATACATCTGATCCCCGCTCCTCCGTAAAAAACACCGTCAGTCCCGTGTTTATAAAGTGGGCGGCCCACCTGGTGCTGCGGAAATGTCTGACGTGAGCAAACCAGCCGCTGAGGATGAGAAATGCGAGCGTGAGTTCACGGGTACGCTACATATCACCCTCCGCGGTTAACGAAAATAACCGCAGGCTTCTGTCGAACGTGAAGGCGGCCCTCGATACCACTGCACAATGTTGGTTTAATGACTGTGCGCAATCTAGCCTGGTGCTGATAGGCTGAACGAATGCTCAGCTGGACTCAATAGTGGTTTGAGCCATCAGCACTTCCTCATATACCGGTCCACACAGACATATATGCGGATGTAGAATTTCAGTTTGTGCTGCTATAGTAATAGAAATCTAGTGAGCTGCTGATACAATCAATATTGTAAATATTTGGGCACATTCCTTCATAACCGAATAGCTTTACTTTATGAATGTTTCTTAATGTGAATTTGCCTTTTCACCCTGACTGGAAAAAGTTAAAATGGCTGCAGGGGAGGCAGCATAAAAGATTTTTTAAAAAGTACCTCAATATTTATTTATAGACACAGGTAGTGCAGAAACAGAGGACAGAGGTGGATTCACTCAATAAAAGGGTTCGAGGTGATGTTGGTTGGGGATCATTCTGAATTTGGCGGTTTTTTTTGGAGGAAAAAGGTTTCCAGGGAAACGCTTATCAACGACAGGCAGAGCATGTTGGGCCAGTGTTCCCGACCCCACAAGGATGCCCCTGTGTCTTTCTGCTCCCGGAGCTAACGGGGCAGGAAGAGGGCCAGGGAAGTCTGGCAGAGAGGGGTATCCTAAATCAGAGAGGGGAGCTGTCCCTGCAGGCAGGACAGTGGGGAAGCCAGGGAGAGGGGTTGGGGGGGGGGGGGCATGTTTCACAGCTGTGAGACGGGTCCGCTGTTTGAATGTTTACACCCAGCCGGGCCCTCTGACACATCAGAGGTGTTAACAATCAGACTGATCTGAGGCAGAGACAGATGATCCCAGCATGTTATCCACGTCACAAATGAACTGTACAAACACAGACACACACACACACGCATACACAAACGCACATGCTCACACACAAACACACATACACATGCACGTACACACAGACACACACACGCACGCAAACACACACAGACACACATGCACTCACGCACACACACACACACACACACAGACAAACACACACTCACGCACACACACACACACAAACTCATGCACGCATACACACAAACACACATACACATGCGCGCACACACACACACACACACACACACACACACACACACGCACGCACGCACACACACACACACACGTACGCACGCATGCACGCACACACACACACACAGTCTGAGCAGAGCTTCATTGACACCATGTGTCCCTGTTTCCCATAAAGGGTTTGTTGGCGCTGTTGAGTTCTCAGAACTGGGAAAAGAAACCGTTACATCTCTAACAGTCGGCCAATCCTTCCCCTCATTATTTTTCCTCAGGCCTCCACTCCAATCCATCTTTACAGCTCCGGCTTTAGAGCCGTTCCCCCAGTTCAGTCTCACTCAGCCAAGCACCGACACGTTAGAGGCAGAGCCACATACTCCCGTACCAGAGGAGCACTAAGGCCCAGCACCCCAGAGAGTTACTAAACAGGCTATAAGCTATAAGCCCATAGAGAGTTACTACATAGGCTATAAACTGTAAGCCCAGAGAGAGTTACTAAGTTACCCCCCCCCCCCCACCCCCCCACCCGTGCCGAAGCATTCAGACCCGTCAGGGGCATTACTGTTCTGTGCTCTGTACCTGTGCGGAGGAAAAAAGGGCGGCTTTGGGAACAGAAGAGCTGGGGGTGTCAACACCGCTTAAGGGCCCATCACACGACACGCCAGGCAGTTTAGGGGTTAATATACCTCATCTGATGTAAGGCTGGGCGTGTTGCACCTTCAGAGAGAAGAGCGGGCTGACCATGCCAATATCAAGCACATTAGGGATAATCATATTTACGTGTTATTATTTTAGGGACATACATACCTTCCTCCCACTCCTCTCTCTCTTTAGGAGTGCTTGTGCTACTGGGCGAGAGAGGGGTTTGGGACGGGACGGGACGGGACGGGATGGGGGTCTGTAATTACACCCCAGCATCAGGAGCTCTGTGTGCGTATGTGAAGAGGGGGAAGGCTACACTCACCAGGTCTTTCAACCCATCCCAACCCAAACCATCCTCACTGCTGCCTTTCAACATCGTTAGTGTATGTATGGGAGGGGGAGGGGGGGGCATTATTAAATGCTAAAAGCCTCGCCCAATCTGAACTGTTCCAGCGTGGGCTACTGACTGAACAAAGACAAAACACACACACACAAAACGTATACACACACACACACACACACACACACACACACATCCAGACTCCCTGAAGCATTTAAGCTCAGAAAAGATCTTCAATAAAATAACTTAACTGGATTTATTTTCGATGTATCTCGCGCCTTCAGAAGTCGTATCATAAATATTTTGAAGCATAATATTCAACTTCTGGTGTCCGGGAGATTTATTGATACAGCCTGCTCGTTCAGTTTTAGGCTGTAATTCTCACGCTAAGCCTCTCCCCCTCTCTGAATCAGGCTTCCTCACTCCCTTTACTGTAATTATAAACTGGAGTCAGAGAAGACCAAGTTTCATTGGTTCTGAACTCCCAGGTTTGTAACCTTAAGGTTGCAGGTTAGATGCCCAGGTAGGACACTGCCTTTGTACCCTTGAGGAAGGTGCTTAACCTGAATTGATTCAGTAAATATCCAGCTGTATAACTTGGCATTAAAAATGAATTAAAAAAGTGAGCCTACCCATTGACACGTCATACAAACTGACTTCATTACCCAGGCTGTATCTTTTTTGCTTTCTCACAGTTTTTCGGCAATGGAACCTCTCTTTTCAACATGTTAGCCTGGCTCAGAAATGGGAAGTTCCAGAACTGACCGTACCAGGACTTCTATGTTTTGCACATGAGAACTGGCACATTTTTGTTTTCTAAAATTCAAAAACTGGTGATGCTATAGAGTATGAAATATAAGGCAGCCATCAGCAGGCAACACCATTTCACTGAATCTTTCAGCCTCGTCTTATATTAAAACATTGAGTGCAGGTCTTTTTTAATACTTCTCCTGTTACCATGGCACCCACACAGGGAGGGCAGTTCCAAGCCAGAATCACTCAGATGTCTCATTCAGTTAGCGAGGTCTGTAGTTATAACCGTATTGTATAACGCTCTGCTTATTAACACAAAATAATACAAACAAATAAACAGCAAAATAATGGAGTAACATTTTATTCCTCCATATGCCACTCTTTGATGAGTCATCATCATTTGTTATTGTGGAGAAGCATCTAAGCCCCCTGATATTCTCTGACATACGATGCCAGACGAGAGCCAGATTGTTGAGAGGCCTCAGAGCCAAGTTTCAAAAAATCTCCCTCCGCTGCATAGGACTGGTGCCAACGCTAATCTGCGCCGCTGAACGCCGGTCAGCAGAGCCCCCTTTGTACGATGTCAGTGTTGGATTTCAGTGAGTCTAACGTGGCGACTCTGTGCTTTCTGTTGTGGTTGACCTCTGACCTCAGATCAAACAAACCCAGACTTTAAGAAGCCTCCCTTCCCCTCTCCTCCTCTCTCCTCCTCCCTCCTCCTCCCTCCACGCCCAGCTCTCTCAGTCGGGACGGCCTGCTAATGACCGGTGGAGGAGAAACTTTCGGGCCACTGCCCAGGAGCCAATACTCCTCCCACACGGTGTCTAAGGGCCCTCTCTGTCTAGACCGGGCCCCCAGCTCTCCCAGAACCCAACCCCCCCGGCCCCTGGCCCTTGGAACATAACACGGTGATGACAGCTACAATCACAGGAAGGAAAGAATCAAAGCAGGGCTATTAGAGAGATTGTCAAAGCTGAGATAACAACATGGAGAGGGAGAGGGAGAGGGAGAGAAAGAGAGAGAGAGAGAGAGAGCGAGAGAGAGGGAGAGAGAGAGAGAGCACATGTTCTCAACTTAGTCCATTGGTGTTACAGCAGTACGCACACACGCACATGCACACACATAGACACACACACACACACACCCACGCGCATGCACGCACACACACACACACACAAACATACGCACAAAACACACACAAATAAAACATAATTCACTCGTAATTACACACAGACCGTCATGATCACTCCAAGCACTACAAACACAAATGGCTCCACGTTGTGCCAGTTCTAACACCACATTGGCTAACTGCTAATAGAGAAGTGTGTGTACACTGTGAATCTGAACACAACTCTCTGCCGCCAGTGAGCCTTCATGACAGTTTAATCACATTGTGGGAGACTACACACAGTCCAAATATTTGTGTGTTCACATAATGTGGAAACTGAAGTCTTCCCAAGTTCTCATATTTAACCTACTTCATAGGGCTTTTTAATGTTGGATCTAGTGCTGTAGCACAATTCTGTGTAGGCAAGGCGCCTAAACCAATTCACTGCACATTTATTGAGTTATTTATATTTATGGAGCATAAATATGTAATTATATCTGCGTCAGTGTTTTCACCGACTATAGCACTGATGGCAGGGATCGGTAACAAAATAAGACAGTTCTGGTTGAAAACACACAGGAGCTCCACCAATGACAGAGTACATTGCTAACAACGAATAGAAGTTCATGACATTGATTGTTGGTGACTGGAGGACACTACGCTACTGATAATATTCACACGTTGCCAGGAAGTACAGCCTCCATAGCGTCCAGCAATCACAGACATTGTTGTTCTGTTGGCCGTTACCAACATACTCTGTGATTGGTGGAGCTTCTCTCTGCTTTCTACCAGTAAGATGAAGTAATCTATCTATCTATCTATCTATCTATCTATCTATCTATCTATCTATCTATCTATCTATCTATCTATCTATCTATCTATCTATCTATCTAATGTCTGTCTTATCCCTATTTTAGTACTGTGTCTATGTGTGTGCATGTGCGTGTGTGCGTACTGTTTACTAGTTCCCTGTGTTTTCCTGTCTGTTTATTATAGTTTATAATAGTATTTAGAATAGAAGTGTAGTATTGCTGATTTACCCACAGCTTACTGTGAACTACAGTCAACGTTCATTGCTAGGGATGGCTGCTACATTATGGGAAGGATGTGCTTTGTCTTGTCTGTTCTGTAGTGATCTTGATGATGTCTCTGTGCGCACTTACTGTACGTCGCTTTGGATAAAAGCGTCTGCTAAATGAATGTAATGTAATGTAATGTAATGTACTGCTGGCTGAAAGTTCACAGAGGTATGTAAGTATGTAGGTATCTCTGACATTGACACTATTTAAGTTACCCAGCCCCACATCTCCATCAAGGGGCTGAATGAACAGCAGCGCTGTATTGGAAACTTAATGGTGATTAACAGCTCATTTATCCTCCCTCGTTAAAACCGGGCGCGCCGCCACGTCCAGGCGAGGCGCTAGTTTTGAAGTGACTTGAAAAAGATCTTCGATCTTTCGCGCCGTCGTTCGGAGGCGTGCTCGTAAAAACCGTCGGGCTGTTTAAACAGCCCCGTTTAGCGTGCTCAAATAGAGATTTAACAGCCGGATGGGCCGGGCTTAAGCCAGTAATCCGGCAACTCAATTCAGAGAGGCGTATATTGACTCTAGCGCGTGTTTAACACGGAGCCTCTGCCCGGCGCACGAGGCTAATCAAACATAATGCCGCGTGTGTGTGTGTGTGTGTGAGTGTGTTACTTTTAACGACTGGGGAGGGGGTTAGAAAATGTGATTCCTCCGTAACGGTTGGTCGTTATGCTTTAATGTGTCCCTGTACAATGGGACTCTTCAGGCCGAGACAGTTGTGTGCTTTGTCCCGGGTCGTTGGGAAGTGTTACGGGGGCGGATGCGCTTTCCAGTATTAAATCACCCATCCTGGCAGGAGCCATAGAGCCTCATGCGTAATATGAACTCAACTCTCCTCCCTGCTGGCCCCCCAATGGCGGAACGACCTGCCCATCTCAATCAGGACAGCAGAGTCCCTCCCTAGCTTCCGGCATAACCTGAAAACGCATCTATTCAGGAAATACCTCTCCTCCCCTTCTCCACCCTGATTCCCATGGTCCCCTTCCAAATCTAATTAACTGCTACTTGGAGTGTTGGTGATGTAAATGTAAAATGGGCTGACTGGAACCGTCTCCTCACCATCATGCCCCGCCCCCACACCTCATTATAGCCGCCATGCCAGTTTGAGCAAGGGATTGTGGGGGATCATCGCCCTTTCCCAGCACCTGATCTCAGTTCTCCACAAACCCCCCCCCAACCCCCCCCCCCCCCCCGCTCATTCCCCAAAACCGCAACTTGTGGATTTTTATTTCTACATATTTTTATTTTTATTCCCCTTCTACAGGTGCCAGATCGCAAATAGGTCCCAGAATGCAGGCAAAACCGTGAAGTCCCGGATTTCGCTGGAACAGGAGGAAATTAATCAACGGAGCTGGGCTCACATCCGAGCAGGAGCACGAGCACCAGACCCTCGAGCGTGCAATTTGAATTGCTTTAGTCTGTATCCAGTGGCATAAATGGACGGTATCGAAAAAAAAATGCAAGCTTTCTAAGTTGCTCTGGATGTGGGGCTGGATCATCTAAGCACATGAACAATAGTGTTCTTTTGTGCGTCCCCTAGAACTTCGCCCCTTTCTGAAATTAATTTTATTGCATTGTGGGTAGTGAAGATCAGCGGTCACTGATGGGGGTTTCAGCTATCTGGGTGAACGGCGAGGCAGTCACAATGCGCAGCTTTCAGGGCGGGGCCGCTCAAAGGTCACGCCGTCTGCATCAGCGGCAGGGCGTGAGACCGAACACCCGCCGCCACACCCGTCGCCTCGCCCGCCGCCCCCGCTCAAACACACGCCCCAGCCCCGTCCTGCGATCTGCCGGTTAAACCCCACCCTGATGGTGGAGGCGTTAATGTAAAAAAGGGGGGAAATCCTTCATGACCGAACAGACTTGTGAGAACCGCAAAAAAAAAAAAAACTGGTTTCATTGTTCTCCAATCAAGGAGGGCCTGAGTGGCGGGTCGCGTCTACGCTCACACGCTGAACTCGTACACTTCCTGTTTCCTCAGCACCGGTCTGGGTGCCAGGGGGGTGATTCATCACAGTGGAGCAGACGTGGGGGGGTTGGCTCTCTTTTGGCAGGAGGCTCGGGTACGGTAGGGCACGGAGAGACGGGTCAGCAGGGCCAAGACGGGACCCGGACGCAACCCGCAAGGCCTCTCTGGACAAGTACCGTACCTGCCAATGTCACTCCGCATGCACCGTCCCGCCAGAGCCTTCTCTGAGGGCTCCGACCGCGTTATACGCCACACAGTCACCGAAAATCTCACGAAAAACCCCCCTTTGTGGGCCACTGGTTGGAAAGGCTCCTTTCTCTTACAGTCACTCTGCTGATGAACGATGTCTTACAGTCTGGGAATGAACATTAAATTTAAACACAGCAGAGGAGAGAAGGAGGGAGTCAGTCTAACGGGACTGAGTGTAATTCTGTTCTCTCATACTGTGCTTACCTCACTGAGAAAACATGAGAAAAACGCAACATAATGATAATAAATGGACAGTGATTTTGTTTGTGACCGAGGTTTAGTAAGGTCTAGTTTACAGGTAACAGGTGTATCGTGAAAGTTTAGGTGACATCCAAACAGTTTGAGTTGGTTTGGCTCAATGCATGAAACTATTATTAGAAAATATACACACATATAATATACTGTGTATATATACATTAAATATGATTAAGTCTATAAGGGGAAACAGTGCCACCCTGTGGTGGACAGTTGTAATCTTCAGGTCTGGAGATCCAGCGAGCTGCTGTGTGCTGAAGGCTGTAATGTTGTTTCTCATTGGCCGACTGTTGCAGAGGAAGAAGAAAGGCCATACCTCATTGGCTGAGTGCGCAGCGCCGTTTTCAGGTCCTCCACCACCTTGTTCCTCATCTCCATCTCTTCCTCGTCGAAGACAAACAAGGTCTGCATCTGCAATCACAAGGAGACCCTTGAATGCGCGGACGTGTACGAGAGGGCATGCAGTCAGCGCAGACAGCGTTTACTCTGCAGGGACACTGCGCAGGCCTGCGCAAAAAAAAACACCCTTTTATTCAATAAGACCTCATAACTGTGGCTCTGAGCCACAGTTTCAAAAGAGCGGCATGTTTTTCATAACAGAACCAATGCGGACCAGAGATACGCATCTGCGCCTGAAATTGGTCTTCGTCAAACCCAAGTCTGGGCCGTCTAACAAGTTTATACCTTTTTCGCTCGTGGCGCAGCGTATATCGAGGCAGGATCAGTCAGACTGTCTGCGTTATGGTATTTTCTCGTTAAACGACCGTGCCGCGTTTGAGGGTAAGCGCCGCAATGCTAGTCAACAGGGCCTGCAGGGCCCAATTAGACGCAATCAAGAGTTGCGGCGATTTGCAGTGGCTGACGGTTAAAATCCCAGCCAGGTATAAAACACTTTTATACAGCTGTGAAGTCCCCATGCATCAAAGTGCTATTATTCCCATTAGTTTCACACACAGCTTCTGTTCTATGGCTGCAGTCGTTTCCCTGCCAAGCGTTTGAAATGGTTCGCGACTGTGCCTTTCGTCTCAGCATTGCAGTAAAACACCTTTTGAAAGAGCTGCCTATTAATTTGCCTGAACAAAAAAGAAAAAAACATGTTTTGAAACGTTGCCAGGACACATTGAAAACAGCTTTTGCTAAAGCTGTTATGCCACATAAACAAAAATGGCTTGGTGCATGGGCGAGCGAGGCCCATCTCTCTGCTGAGGACAAGTGGTGTGTCTCTAATGGCAATGGGGTGCGCGGGGGGCAATCGGTTCCTTCTGGGTCCTTCCATTGTCCACCCCCCTCCCACCCCCGTATGGTTAACCCCTTAGATGTCTCAGCTCTGACATACAGGAGCAGGTTCTGGCCCGGCTAAGCCAGGCCCCGGCTCATCCAGATGGCTGTAATATCCTTGGCAGTGCGGTGAAATCTTCGGCTCCTGCTTTTCAAATTAATATCTGATCGTGAGGGGGAGGATTACGGTCGCTGGTGCCTGCCAGCCGGTTCAGCCGTACTGGTTCAACCCCCCTGACACTAATCTCCCGCTGACCGGTAGTGACCCCCGGGGGCTCTGGAGCTATAGCAAAGGTCAGCCTTTCTCACTGATGTCGACCTGGTTTAGTTGCCTGCAAGCGGGCACCTATTGACCGGCTGGCGGTGTCCGGTCAGAATTCCAAGAGTGTATATAGGGTTCCGCTATAGAGACACAGAGGAGCCTTTTGGAACCCTTTCTTCTAAGAATGTAGATAGGGTTCCTCTATGGAGACACAGAGGAGCCTTTTAGAACACTTTCTCTCTCAAGAGAGTGCAGTTCTGAGGTCAGTGCCTTGGTCAAGGGCAATGGCATGAGCATACCTAGCATGGCTAACATGACATACGTGTCTAACCCCACACACACACACGTGCATGAGACCCATGTGCGTCTGAGCCACCGTGTCCTAGCGTGTATATGTGATGTCACCTACACCTGCATTTACCCCCACACCAGTCCCTCCTGCCGGTGTTTTATGAATGAACTTAATGAGTCACAAGGAGCAGTGAGATCGCTTGTTGCTGAACTGAAGCGGCCGCTTGCTTTTATTCAGCTGCTTATCAAGCAGCCAGCTTTCTCCGCAGTCTCCATCTCCAGACACGCAGGGCGCACTCTGGATGGACGCCAACTACATCAGCTTTGCCTCCCCTCTCTACCAACGATGTGGTGCCTGTCTGGAAGATGAATGCTGTGGAGCAGAGGGGAGGGGGGTGCCCGTGCTAATTTGACTGAGCGACACGTCTAACACTGTAGCCAAAGTAAAAAAAAAAAAAACTTTAAAAAATAATATTGGAGAAAAAAAAGGACCTTATCATCCAATAACTGAGCTACCACTGTTTCTTCCCGAGAAGGGCACTCCAGTTACACTCCAAGTCTGGAGTCATGTGGCGAGCCTCTCCCGGCTCTAATGTGTTCCGCTCCGGCGAGACGCTGTCCAGCACACTACCGGAGGGAGAGCGAGGCGAGAGAGAGGGGCCGGGTCTCAGCCTGGCTTCCCACAGAGCGTCTGGCTCATACCGCCATCGCTCGCTGTCCACCGGAGCGTTTCTCCTCTGTTTCTTTTATAGAACGCCCTGAGAAACGGTCGGTTTCATCTCAGGGGCGGCCAGACTCAGCACTGGAGAGAGAGAGAGAGAGAGAGAACAGGGCCCGGAGGAGCTGAGCTCACAGACTCTCCTCTTCCTCTGTGAGTTATCTCAGGCTGCCAGTCTGTGAGTGTACAGTGTACCCCCCTCCCCCCCCCTCCCCCACCCCCCATTTGTCACTGATCCTGATTCAATCCACGTTTGTGCTACACTTTGACTAACGATTAAAAGCAAGAATTTTTTTATTTTTCTTCACAAAAACAAATGTAACGCTCCCCGACGTGATTTTGGACGAGACCCCCCACCCGTGGTTCCAGCCCATGGGTCGCCAGCAGACACCCTCGTCTCTTTTAATTCACACCCCCCCCGTCCCCCCCCCCCCCCCCGCCCCCGTCTGGCCCACACCAGTGAAAATCTCAAAAGAAATAGCCTCTTTTTTGGATTCTTCTCCATTCCCTCCGTATCGATTACCATTGCCTTCACTTCTGGAAAAAATACATTCACAACACTTTCTTCCCTGCACAGAGCTCCTTTTATCCTTCTCTCTCTCTTTTTTAATGTTCTCTCTTTCAATTTCCCCCCGGTCATCTTCTGGGTGTGCTTGTCCTCTGTTTACCTCCCACCAATGGGGTTACTGTTGCTCTTAACGCCGGTTTATGTACGTCTTCTCATTGTAAGTGGCTCTGGACAGAATGCCAGTAAGTAATGCAGCGTAATGCAATGATCCTGAACTCAGGCCATTCAGACACATATTGGGGCGCAACTCAGGAATCACGGGGGGGGAGCTTCTGAGTTCCTGCTGATCGCCGGCACCCCCCCACAGAGACAGCGAAAACGGGGGTTCAGCCAGAAGTGGGGGTGCACTTATCAGGGAACCACTTATCAGAAAAATTGTACCCCTCTTGAAAAATATACTTTATCAACACTGAAAAGAACACTCTTCAAATCACACTGAGGACAGGGAAGGGATCTGTTGAACACGCTGCTAACGTGTTTGACCAAGCTTTGACCATGCGGTCCGGGGGGGTTGGGGGCACAGAACGATTCGGTGCACTTACGGCAGCCATGGAGTTGATGCGATCGATGTAGTAGTCCGGCCAACTGGTGGCCAGCTTGTTTGGGTCCTCCTGCTCCTGGAAGAAGAAGAAGAATAGAAGAAAACATGTCAACATAAGAAAAGAGAGAGAGAGAGAGAGAGAGAGAGAGAGAGAGAGAGAGAGAGAGACCCTTTATATAAGAAGGTACAGTACAAGTCACACTCAGCATGACACTCTAGTGTGCGAAGCCACAAGAGGCTCCTGTGTCAGATGAAAGATAATTTTTCACTCTTTAAATAATAATAAATTACAACTCTTTAGCTGCTAAATTCCAAATGAAATGCCAGTGCCACGGTGGTGCTGTGTACGACATGGCTGCTTGCTAAGTTTCAGTTTTTCCGGAGAATGAACTCCTAATTTACAGCAGAGAGACATATAAGGGTTTGATAATACATCACGCATGACACAATTATTCATCCACAGTGTTTAATGGCTTAGGAAATGTTTTTTTCACTGAAAAATATTTACCCTGAACTCTACTCGGTTAAAATATATAAACGTTAAAAGGTCAACACCCCTAGTGCCAGTGACTGTAGTATATGGCCACAGTTGGACACAGAATCGCGCTCTACAGTACATCATCTAATTCTCCTGTACAGGAAACAGGGGGGTGGGACGGGGGGGCCCTTTGCTTTAAAGAATTACTTAATATTTGGGTCAGACGCAGGAACGTGGGCGATGCGCTCGCCCTGACTTTTCAATGTCAGAACCCCATGGGCAGGGCTGTGCAGGACCGGCCCGTTTGTCTTTAACAGCGTGGTGCTAAATGCGTTTCTAACCAGTCACGTTTAGGCCTCCGGGATGCTCCTCCATCGACCGGGACTATTGAACTCCCATCGTTCAGCGGGGAGTCGAAATGGAAAAAAAAATATATAGGGTTGGAGAACATCAACAGTCTCTGTTGTCGTTAACGCGTTAATGTCCTTACAAATCGATGGCTCTCTTCCACAGAGC
The DNA here is from genome assembly GCA_029718625.1 of Synaphobranchus kaupii. Taxonomy (NCBI): domain Eukaryota; kingdom Metazoa; phylum Chordata; class Actinopteri; order Anguilliformes; family Synaphobranchidae; genus Synaphobranchus; species Synaphobranchus kaupii. The sequence goes on from CM056387.1 coordinate 36,630,987, forward strand.
GGAGCGGCTGGTGTTCGGGGAATCGTTAAGTTTGCCTTTTCTGCTCTTCGAAGTGTGTGTGTGTGTGTGTGTGTGTGTGTGTGTGTGTGTGTGTGTGTGTGTGTGTGTCGCGTCGATCGGCCGGCACGTGTTAGACGCACGAGAGTAAACGGTTCAGGGAGTCGAGGCGGGGGAGTCGTCGCCATTCCCGGCTCCGGCTTTCCGAACGCGAAAAAACCTCGCCGCGCTCCAGAAGCGTAACTCACCCCGCAGAACGTTCTAAGCTCCGGGGGGAAAAGCGGAGCGTTCAGCCAATCACAGAGCGCACAGCTGTCTCCATTCAAGAACTGTGGTCGGGCGAGCTCAACGCAAGAAAACAACAAGAAAGAAAGAAAGAAAAAAACAAAACAAAGACATTAAAACCCCCCAGTAAGCATGCTGCTGCTCCATAACCCTTCTCTCCATATCCAAACATTGCCAAGAGCCCCTTAATCCCAGGGGAACGGGAGACGCGAAGAAGCATCTTTAAACCATAAAATAAAAGCTGGAGACTGGGTTATCATGTGACCTGAAACCCAATGTGGTTCGCCTTTGAAAAGCGCGTAAGTTCCTGTTCTAGTTCCCTGTCTGTTTACCACTTGTTGAGAGTGGAGTCAAAGATTAGAATCAGAATTAATCAGGCTTTCTGGCTAATTTCCGTGACCTGATTTGTCTTTTCTCTTTCTGACCACGTGTGACCGCTGAGTCGATGGCAGATTATCATGTCTGTTGTTATCCTTTTTTCCTCCACTTCATTAGCAAATGGATTTCATTATCCTTCATTTGTTGTGTTTGAAAATGCCTGAAAATGTGAAAATGAATCTGTGGCTCGTTGGATATTCCCCCGTTCGCTTTCCTTGGAATTTCTTTTAGTTTTTTGGAGGTGGAAGGAAAAAACCTTAATCAAATGTCCCAGTCTGTTACACAGCCCTCAGACTTGGCCTGTAAAGCACACAGCAGTGTGTGTGTGTGTGTGTGTGTGTGTGTGTGTGTGTGTGTGTGTGTGTGTGTGTGTGTGTGTGCGTAAGTCTGTGCGCGTGTGTGTACGTGTGTTTGTGTGTTTACATCTGGAGCAAATGACTGTATTTAATGTGATTAAATCTAAATGAACATGAACTCACATGTAAAAAACCTTGCTTGCCAATGGAAACAACATGATTGTAAGTACTTACACACATATAAAGACTATATGTAAAACACATACAGTTAGACAGCTACGAATCTTAGCTTGCTCAAGCATGGATGTCAGCGAAATATTATAGCGAGTGTGTCCTGGGATCAGTGAGGTTAGGCTAACTGGCTCGCTGCCTGGGAAAAATCTTCATCATTCCTGCGTCCCCCCCCACCCTCTCAGAGACCAGGCATGAAGAAAGGCATGCTGGGACAGCAATGGAGGACTCAATTTCAGCACTGAGGCAGAACCTCAGACTGTATTAATTCTATGTGCAATGTTCTGCCCACACATACAAACCACAAAAAAACAGTTTTTTCCTCTTCCATTTCCAAAATCCATTGACACATTCGAACAACACTCTCGACACAAAGAAGCAAATGTTCTTGGTCCTTCCTCTTAATTCTCTTATTTATTTCCACATCTGTAAACAGACAGGCTGCCAACTGATTCCGAGGGTCAGATTAACAGATTGCTTTTCCCAATCTCCTCCAGGTTTTTTTTTTCATTTTGATTTTGTATGTGTTCGTACTTTGAAATGTGTTGCGCAGGACGGAACATTTACCCTGGCCGTCTAACAAGGCTTTCCAAAATAGCGCAATTTGAAAGTTTTGGTACAAACGAGGGGGTCATTGCAAGTCAGGCTTGTTTGTTTTGGGGGGTCAGAACGGTAGTGTTTGTTCCCTCGCGTCTTGGTGCTACCTCGCCCCACCGTACACGGATCGGGAGGAAGAGAGAAATAACAAATATCACCCCGTGTTCCTGGCAATTAAAGGCACGCTGTTAGGAGTCAGGGAGAGGTGAGGAGAAGTATTGAAAATCAAGAATAACAGGGAGACCTGGACAGACATTAGAAAACTCTGATGCCACTGTGGTGCCAAGATCAGACATTCAGCTGGGGTGGGGAGGTCGGGAGGTCGGGGGGTCGGGGGTGGAAATTAAGTCTGCATATTGCATATTCCGGAGAGTTCTTTCTCACCCCCAACCCTGTACTTCCCCTTCCTGACCGCTGTCTGAGGTTGTGCCAGTCGCAGCCGACAAGGGCGTGGCTTGCCGTAAGGTACATTGAGGACAGGAAGAGGCGGGTTTAAGAGACAGCCAAGTGTTTTTTTGTTTTTGTTTTTTTTGTGTTGACGTGAATTGTGTTTGTAAGAAGAGTAAAACTCAATAACCTTGCTTTCGGCCTCTATGCATGCAGAGGAGCCAGCCTCTCTCTCGCCCTTCAAAAAAACGCTTTATAAAACCGCCGTCGTAGGACAGGCGCTAAAGGAGGAGGCGCAGGAATGCGCGTCCGCGCGCCGCGTCTCTCAAACCGTTACGAGCAGCGAGGCAATTTTTTCGTCACATTCGTTCAAAATGAGACGCTTCGCGGGATCGCGTTTTAGTCGGCTGTTTCGAAACAAGGGGCCCGGTGTTCGCGCTGATGGAGTAGAACCATGATTTCATGCGACGTTATTTTCTCGTTTTTCCTGCTGCGCATAAAGAGCTGGCTTCCTCTGAACTGCAGGAACACAGAATCCAGTCGGCAAGCATGCAGGAGGCTCCAGAACTAAAACAGTCCACATTATATATACGAGTATATGCACTAATAAATATTATACCTATGAAGACAACCCAGGAGGAGCAATTATGAAAATACCAAAATGAAAATCTACACCACACAATATGTTTTTTTTGTTCAATATTAATGTCAGATCATGTGTGTTCGCTGTTTCCCCAGCAAGAAGGTGCAGATGTATTTAACAGTCCTGAAACTGCACAGTACTACTCTGGGTGTTACCGTGACGATAGCGAGAACAACCAGAGCCAGATGCGCAGTTCACAAGGGCTCAACACAAAGGAATTCTGCGAGGTCATGGAATTCTTGCAATTATAATCTCTGCTTATTCTGTAAAAAAAAAAAAAAAAAGAGAGGAAAGATCAATATTACACAACTCTGTACTGTTGATTGATGCCAACATCAATACTTGCGTCCGACCCCATGTACTATATCTCTGGTCCCCGTGCTCTCCAGCTGTAACTTGCAACCCTCCTGTTTTTGGTGAGGATGCGATCTGGAATTGAGCCGGTCCTGGAAGTGGGATTCCAGAGAATTCCGAGGAGCAGGGGAGAGCTGTGCTGTGGTTCTCGTGTTTACAGCGGATTTGAGAATTTCCCCCCGCCCCCCCTCCTCCAATCTGGCCGAACCGTGAACTGAAACTAAGAGTCAGCTGTCAAAATATTCTAAAAGAACACAGGCGCTACTTAACAGAGGCACTATCTGACATAGGCGCTACTGAACATAGACGCTACCTAACACAGGCGCTGCCTAACACAGATGGTACCTAACACTGACACTACCTAACACAGTGCCTACCTAACATTGACGCTACCTCACACAGATACTACCTAACACTGACACTGCCGAACACAGGCACTATCGAACACCATGTGAACACAGCCATTCAGGAAGATGTTGTCCAATCTCACACCATTCGCATAGCCCCCCTGGAGAGATGAACCTCTGTCCAATCCAAGCACATAAATCTAGCCGCACATAAAAAGCACGTCCAAAGCCATCACATCTACACCAATGCACACATCGGCCGTCCAAACTCAGGCATTGGCACTATTTATCATTTCTTCATCTGTAGATTGGAGCCAGTGGCAAACTGAACGAATTGTTTTATGCATATGTGCCTCTTCAGGTAGCCATGGTTACGTTTTAGCTTGGACATCGCTGTAAATTTGACTGCTGGATTTTCAGGCAGAGCCTTTTTTTAGCAGGAAAGCTGATGATATATCCAGACTACTTTTAAAAGCTTTTCACCATTATTCCATAGAGATGATGATCATATTAAGAAACTCAGGAAAATTGAAGCAATGTATGATTCTTTGTACTCTGGCAACAAGTACACCATTGGGTCTTACTATGAAACATCTAAGATCTGTAAACTTTTGTATGATGTAGTGAGAGGAGCAGCCTATCTACACTCCATTTCCCAGAGTTCAATGGGAAATTACCCTCTAATCTATGAATAGTCAAGTGGAAAAATTAAAACAGAGGTTTAAACTCGGTTAGAAAAAAAATGTTGCATTTAATGTGACCGCCACCCGCTTCAGTGCTTGTGCTTAAGCCCTTGAATGTCTCTGCTATGAAAACGTGGCCTGCCCCTAGAAATCACCAAATACTGGGCCAACGCTTAAAAAAACAATAATCCTCACAAGAAAGCAAGCAGACATACCCCCTTTTTGAGAGTGATGTGTCTATAAAGCCCAGATAACAGCCTAGACGAGGCGAAGGAAGTCCAAACACACAGACAGACCTCTCCTAGATTAAGTGGCAGACACATCAGACAGCCTGTGACTGACAGGCCATTTCTCAGCGAGTGACGCGAAGTGTTCTCAGCTCGACCGTGTCCTAGAGACCGCTTCCCTGCACGGAGGTAATCGCTCTCCTCTCCTCTCCTCTTCACATGACTGAACCTCTCAACCGCCGTTTAGCCCACGGTCAAATGCCCGCTGGCGTTCTGACAAACCGCCCTACCTCTCCAGGACGACCTACCGAATCAAACGCATTTTTCACCTCCCTGTCATTTACGTTTACCCCTACCTATAATTCAACGCTACCTGCTAGCTTGCCAGGAGACAGACAATCTGCAGTGTTAGCTAATGTCAAATGTCCTCTCGTTAGCCACAAGACAGGCCTCTTTTATTTCTCCCATAGTCTTGATAATGAAAACAAACTAAAAAAAAAAAAAACGGATCTGTGAAATTTCACAACTTCTGTGGTTAAATCTCTTGCTGTTTCACTAATGGTCAGTGTAGCGGTGGGGGCCACTGTCCAGCGATCGAGGAAGTACGGCACTTGGTGAGCCCCTCTCTCTGTAATCGTGTTGTTCAGACCATCTACTCGCAACAGGATTGCATTCAAAGTCTATGGATAACAGCGACAAACAGCAGGAGGGGAGTCAGTACACAGCGACAAATGACCTGTATGTTTGACTAGCAGTCAATTTTGTCACACTGCCAAACCAATCAGAAATGACACTGCTCTAGATATATAAACTAAAAAGTGTTCGACAAGCTCGCGTCCGTTCTGTCTTTCTGAAAAGCAGCTCATCGTCACAATTTGAAACCACCCAATTCTATACAATAACAGTCTGTACAACTATAGGGATGTTATAAAACGCGTGGCTTGGAACAGAATCAGAGTGTACTTTGCAATCAAGAGTTTTACAATTGGTAAGTTATTGGTGTCGCAACAATATGCGCTACAATGCGCCCTTGTTGCTGTACGTGACCAAGCACAGTCAGTTTGTCGCAACTCAGAACAAGGCGTTAGAGAACGGGTCTCGCTCCGACAGCCGGCCAGGCGCTCGCATCGCTGGGGTTTTTATGGGGAAAGCATCTCGTCTTTGGGGAGCAGCGTTTTTCCATAACTCACGCCGTTCGTTTCCTCTCAAGACGGCCTCTGCTACCGTCACACTGACTCCCACGATTCTCTGTTGCCACAACAGAGGGGACCCAAACATGAACACGGGGAGATTATTTCCCAAAAAAAGAAAGTGTGTCGAGTGAGCTAATAGCGCGCTAGACAATGAAATACAACGACTCAACGCTAATGTTGCCTGAGAGGCACTTATGGGGCAGATTTAGGACGATGAAAGTCTAGACAGAGCTATTTTAGGATTTTAGGATCTCATCTTAACATGATATAACTGCTGGATACTTTTGAATTCAGGATTCACGTCTCTTGTAAGCAGCGGCAAAAATATTATTCTTTTTCTGTATCGGCGGTTATGTGTCAGACGTCCCTCGTGCGCTGTACAGCTGGGGGAGAGCAGACTGACAGACGTCCACGGCACTGTAGTGTGTCCCGTTATATCAATCAGCAGACCCCAAGTCACCCTCCAGCCATGACCGAATATGATCCCTTCACCCCTTTGAGGGCGCATATTTGAGTCAACTTCATCAAAAAGGTTTTTGAGTGGGCGACCTTTTCTCACAAATGGGGGCACTTAAAATCCCCGGATGAAACCTTTGTTTCCGGGGTTTTGTTGAGGGGATTCAGGAGCACACTCATTCGACAATTTCAGGAAGTAACCCGGAAGTAAAAACTACAAGTAGTACAAGAGCGGGACATATAACAAACTACTTCCTCACTAGTTTGGAAAGAGTTCTGCAGGATTTCTTTCGCATACTGCTTGAAAAGTGATGGGAGAGGGCACATAGTAAACAGGGTTCTGAGTGGACAGGGGACAGGAGAGAGGGCACATAGTAAACAGGGTTCTGAGTGGACAGGGGACAGGAGAGAGGGCACATAGTAAACAGGGTTCTGAGTGGACAGGGGACAGGAGAGAGGGCACATAGTAAACAGGGTTCTGAGTGGACAGGGGACAGGAGAGAGGGCACATAGTAAACAGGGTTCTGAGTGGACAGGGGACAGGAGAGAGGGCACATAGTAAACAGGGTTCTGAATGGACAGGGGACAGGAGAGAGGGCACATAGTAAACAGGGTTCTGAGTGGACAGGGGACAGGAGAGAGGGCACATAGTAAACAGGGTTCTGAGTGGACAGGGGACAGGAGAGAGGGCACATAGTAAACAGGGTTCTGAGTGGACAGGGGACAGGAGAGAGGGCACATAGTAAACAGGGTTCTGAGTGGACAGGGGACAGGAGAGAGGGCACATAGTAAACAGGGTTCTGAGTGGACAGGGGACAGGAGAGAGGGCACATAGTAAACAGGGGTCTGAGTGGACAAGGTATAGGGGGCAGGGAATAGGGATCATATTTGGTCATGACCTCAATCTATTACTTCAGCTCAACAGGCAGGTCCTGAGGTCACCGAGCACGGCCGTCTTATGTAATGCCCGCAGATATCAGCAAGACAAGGGGTGTACAACCTTAATCGGAAAAGGGCCGATGTGGCTGCATGTTTTTGTTTTAACCCAGCACTAACACCTGATTCTACTTATCCAGGTCTTGACTGAAGAGTCGACTATGAGTCGTTAATTAATTGAATCAGGTGTCTTAGTGCAGGGTTAAAACTAAAACCTGCACCCATACAGGCCCTTTTGGCATAAGATTGGACACACCCGGGCAAGACGTTCTCCTCATAACAGGAATGTTTAAATGCATATCCGGGTGCGTTTGGTCCCCTCACATTGACCAGCTCAAACCCATCACATTTGCGGAAGTTAAGCAACGAGCTTGCAATGAGGCAGAATGGCACGTATAAAACTGGCCTTTAGTGGATAAGCAGTGCATAGAGGGCAATTTCCACAGGATGTAATAACACCGGATTACAGTCTATCAGCGTCATATTTAACTGTGGTCTCAGTTCACCGGAGCTGAGAGAGAGAACTTTTGTCGCTTAGACTGTAATGGCACTTTGGCACTTTGGCATATATTAATATTTAATATTTAATGCAGGTAAGCTTGATTGTTTACCGTACAACAAATCAAACAATAATTCCGCACGGTTCACAGTTAATTTACTTGAACACCAATTGTTTTGGCTTCATAGTAAGAGCATCCAGTCTCAGAATCACAGAAAAGGCAGGCCTTGGTGTGGTGAAAGTACAGCACCAAAACCCTGTGTTTTATTTATTTATTCCAGCTGCAGTCACTCCCGGTCCTTTAGAAGGCATAACACACTTTCTGCGTGTAAAGTCGCTCTGGATAAGAGGGTCGGCTAAATATCTTAAATGTAAACGTAACTGTAAATGTGTATTGTCTTGCAGCCAGTTGCTGTTTTAGCCATTCTCCGTTACGTAAATAGCCAAGAGGAGGGTCTGTTTTTCCCAGCAAACGGCCGGCTGGTCGTTTCCTGGAGCTGGCATCGGGACGCGGGCCCTCGTCAGGAAACGATCTCGGAGCGGCGCAGTCGGGCCGGAATGCCAACTCCTGGCAAACCGCTCAAAGAAAAACGGCTGGGTAATTTCTCCGTAGCCTCCCCTCTCCAATAGCACGCGTTTTCCCCAGATCGTCCTCGCGCTTTCTCTCATGTTTACTCCTCGGTACTGAACTGTCAGTGTCGATAACGTCAAAAGAGCTTGGAGACTACAAAAGGAGGGAAAAGGAGGAGAGCCTTGGAATTAAGCGGGAATGGCGACTGGCTTTGCCAAGGAGGGGGGAGCGGGGGTGTGGGGTGGGTAAACTCATGTGCATGTATTTAATTTCAGATTGCGAGAGTTTATAAATGCTCTTCCTGTTCCGTAATCACAGTATAATATCCAACAAGGACTGAGCACAGGCACCAGCACTGCGTCAGAGACACTACAGCCTGACAATGGCCTGAGCTGGCCCAGTGAAGGAAGGACGTGCGTGCGTGCGTGCATGCCTGTCTGTGTGTTTGTACTTTTTATTTTATTTTTTCTACTGTTTAGTAACAAACAGTATGTGAAAAATATCCTCCATACTATTATGAGTGAAAAACCCTGAAATAAGTACATCATCCGGGGAATTTAAGTACACTACATTTAGAGAACATTTTTCCTTCATCCAGTGTACTGAATTAGCATACTCAATAGTATAGAAGGGCGCTGATTCGGACACAGCCCAGGTGGCGCCCTCTGCTGTCCCTCGCTTGGATGGGTTTGGCAGGGGGCGGCGGGCACTCCGGTTACAGCAGGTTTCCACGGACGGGCCTGGGAGGTGGGCGGCTGGGCTGCCAGTTACGTGTTTCCCAGGGTAACGGTGCGTGGGCGTGACACCCGTGCCATCGCAGTTGCCGCAATCCATCAGGGCTAACTCCAACCGACATCTGCCGACCACTTCCCGCACTTTTCCGTGACACGCCGCCTCCACACCATCAAAACTCACGGTCTACTCTTTTTTTTTTGTTTTCTTTCTTGGATGAAAATTGCAGCATATTTTAACATCATTACTCTTTTTTTTTTGTTTTTATTCTCGCTCCCCTCGCCTGCTCCAGTGTAAATATGAACAGGTTGGGCGGGCTGTGTTCACACTGCACGGAGGCATTAACGCAGTGAGCACCTCGGTCATCTGGGTTTATACACACACACTGTGTCAGGATTTTCCACTGCCTTATACAAATCTCGCCTTGAATATTTAATATTTCCACTATTTCTCAGATCTGAAACAGAGAGAGTCATTTTCCAGGCTCTTTCGCTGGGGATTGTGGATTGGGGTGGGGTGGGGTGGGGGGTGGCATTCTTTCACTGTAGTGGTGTTCTACTAGATATGTGGACATGTGGGACATGTGAGTGCTGTTGCCATAGATGTGTGCTGTATGGACTGTCACAGTCACTGTTGCTATAGATGTGTGCTGTATGGACTGTCATAGTCACTGCTATAGATGTGAGCTGTATGGACTGTCACAGTCACTGTTATAGATGTGAGCTGTATGGACTGTCACAGTCACTGTTATAGATGTGAGCTTTAATGACTGTCAGTCATTGTTCTTATGGATGTGAGCTTTAATGACTGTCAGTCATTGTTGTTATAGATGTGTGCTGTATGGACTGTCACAGTCACTGTTGCTATAGATGTGTGCTGTATGGACTGTCACAGTCACTGTTGCTATAGATGTGTGCTGTATGGACTGTCACAGTCACTGTTGCTATAGATGTGTGCTGTATGGACTGTCACAGTCATGTTGCTATAGATGTGAGCTTTAATGACTGTCACAGTCATTGTTGTTATAGATGTGGTGCTGTATGGACTGTCACAGTCATCGTTGTTATAGATGTGAGCTTTAATGACTGTCACAGTCATTGTTGTTATAGATGTGTGCTGTATGGACTGTCACAGTCAATGTTCTTATAGATATGTGCTGTATGGACTGTCACAGTCATTGTTGCTATAGATGTGAGCTTCAATGACTGTCAGTCATTGTTGTTATAGATGTGAGCTTTAATGACTGTCAGTCATTGTTGTTATAGATGTGTGATGTATGGACTGTCAGAGTCACTGTTGTTATAGATGTGAGCTGTATGGTCTCTTACCTTTTTCTTGCTGCAGTATATTTGCCATTTCTTCTCAGCAGGCAGAGCAAACATGGCCTCCCTGTTCTTATCTGTGAGATCGAGCTCATCCTGCAACACAAAGAGAGCACAAATAGTCCGTCAGTTAACCAATCAATCAATCAATATACATATATCCACGATTCCATTAACGAACGTGCAAAACACCAAATCAATCGAGCAGGCTTCCCTAGGTCAGGTGGTCTTCCCAGTAAACTGATGCAGAAACGCACATCAAAAAAAAAAGTGAAATATGCATAAACACAGGAAATGAATCTTTGACTTGGAACCGGGAGAAAGGCTTAGAAAGGTCCCCTTGGGGAAAGACGAAAGACAGACAGAGGGCTCTGCGTTCCAGTGCGGGCTAATCTAAGTATAATGAGTACGTTACCATGACGTCAACATCCCAACCCCCCCCAACCCCCCCATCCCTCTCCCCTGAGCTAACAGTCACGGTAGTTTGGAGTGTTGACTGAGGAGACTACTGTGGGGCCAGAACGCTACCAGTTTGTTGGCCCACTTGAGGACTGAGCTGGTGACGTAAGGATCTAAAGCAGGGATGCTTAAATCTGGCTGCCGTTTTCTTTTCTGTCTGATAGCCAGTTGTTTGATTAACGTCACTGATTGGCCAGAGATCCTACTCACCAGGGAGGGGGGGGGGGGGGGTATACTATGAAGCAGGATTACTGAGTTAGCTGGGTAACGGCACTGAGTAAAACCCGGAACAGCTCTTTTAACTTCGGTCCAGATTTGGGAGGGTTCCGGGTTTTACTCAGTACTGTTACCCAGATAACTCAGTAATCCTGCTTCGTAGTATACCCTTCCTGGCGGTGTCCCAGGTCTAAATCTCAGGGCGAAATTAAAACCGGCGACACCGCTGATCTCGAGCCACAGTGACCCGAGGAAAAAGCCCCCGGATACAGAGCATATGAGCGCCAGCGCAGGGGTTTATTCCCTTCTCTAAGACCGCACTTATGGTCTTAAGTTCTGAAGAGCAGCTAAATGAGACCAGAATGAGCTCCTACGTGCAGGCCAGTGGGATGCAGTCACCTACAACAGCTCTGGAACACGCGACTCAAACTTAGCCTATTTAGGAAAGGCATTCGAGTTTTCACATTTTTTTATTACATTTTTAGGGGGGTGTTCGGCTGTATTGAGGGAATGCGGTGCCTTTCCAGACTGGGGGAGATAGGATCTGATCAACAGAGGACCCCAGACACACACACACACACACATCTTTTTCTCTCTCTCTCTCACACACACATACACATACACTCTCTCTCTCTCTCTCTCTCTCTCTCTCTCACACGCTCACACATGCTCACACATACACACACGCAGTGGCGCCCCCAGCTGTACGCAGAGTACGCAGTCTGCGTACCTTAGCAACAACAGCAAAATGAGTATTTCCATTAAAACTGACGTGAATTTTCTAAGTCTTTCCGTCTCTGTTTCTACGATGTTGAGGAATGATATTTGCTTATTGTCTTCGTTGTATTGCCTGGTTATTGTATTTTCCAAGTTTTGCATATTTCAAACATTTGAAAGTGATTGGAAGACACAGTTGAAAGTGAGTGGAGGACCACCTTTTTCTTTAGACCGGGAAAAGAGTTGCCTTTTTACTTGTCAGTCAAGATAACTAACTTAAACGAATACAGTAATTGACGTTAGCCAAATATGTCAAAGAAAAGAAGGCAGCTCAGCATTGTGGAACTGTTGAGTCTGAAAAAGAATGAAAATAACAATTCGGAGAATCAGCTTTCGGAGAACCAGTCCTCAGCTGAGGATGAGTTAGCCCCACCGGGAGACGAGCTACCCACCAAAATGTTCTTTTATTTGCAGTGACTTGCTCTTGCTCTCTCTAACACACACACAATTGGCGTGCATATAATATTTTATTAGAAATTTAAGCAGTGAATACATTTTGTTGAGCATGTTCGATAGTTACATTGACTTGTCAGAAGTGTTTTCATTGTGTTAACATTAACTGTGCTGTAAGTCGCGTAACAGCTTGTTGCGCGCAACATTTCCATTCTATTGTGAGGTCTCTCCAGTTTTCCTGATGAAATATCAGGCTACTGTAAGTCACGTAACATCTTTTTGCGCGCAACATTTCCATTCTATTTTGAAGTAAGTCTCTCCGGTTTTGCTGATGAAAGATCAGACTTTAACGTAGGCTAGGCCTACTCCTACGTTAGAACTTCTTGTAATATGCCTGTGCGCACTGTACACCCAAGGTGTATTTTTATCCCTATGAGTGCAAAATATATCGGTAAATTACGTTGTAACGTCAGTTCTAAGTAGTGGCTTTGTTTTCATGTAGCCTATGGCTTGGCCTACTCTGTTGCGTACCCCGGGAAGAAATCCTGCGGGCGCCCCTGCACACACGCACACTGGCAAGCAAGGGATTAATTACTGAATTAATCATAAATGATTGTCAAGTCAATAGTGAAAGAAAAGTGGGAAGGCAAAAGACAGCTTGACACTCTGCGGTCCTCTCTCTCTCTCTCTCACACACACACATACACACACACTCTCTCTCTCTCACGCTCTCACACACACACACACACACACACACACACAGACTGTGTCTAGCTCAAGCCCTCCACAGGCCTCCCTGACCCAAACAGAGGGTGTTAAAATGCCAGTCCTGAGACACAGCAGACGTGGGCTGCCGGGTTGGATCGGAGCCAGGCCCTAGTGGAGCACATGAGAATAAGGCCTAGCGTTCACCTCAGCTCTCTCTCTCTCTAAGACTCTGCCTTCCTGTCTGGTGCAGCCGCATATCCTAACTTACATTTCTCCAAAGGAAAGCCTTTAGGGTGGAACGCACTTGAGAGAGAAAGGGTGGGGGACATACATTTTAAGTGGTGGTTACTGATGTTATTAATACGATTTTAAGAGCAAAGTCACACTTGGTTTAGAAAGGGGCACACATTGACCTACACATGACCCTATGTTATCATCATTACTGTTACAACCACTTGGCATATGCTCTTATCTAGAGAGATGTACAGTGGTGGAAAAGATCAGTGTTATCTTTATGTTTGAGTAACGAAAGCCAATCAGAATTAAGGCACAAAAGGTTTCTGAATGTGATCCCCCTTGTACATTACACCTCTGGATTATTGTCCAGCTTGGCTCTGATCCAGGTGGATGGTTCTGATCCAGGTGGAGCTCAGACCTCAACAGTCCAGCTCAACAGAACTTTACAGAATGTTTTATTTGGCAACGGGTCTGACAGCAGTATAAACCACAATACATTAAAACAACATACAAACAGCATTCATCTGAAAAACAACAATTAACCCCTTCGCGCAGATGCCAAATTTGGTCAATTGTCACCTATTTAGGGGGTGTTCTATTTAAGGCTTTATAACTCCAGGTGTGAGCATCACAGAAACGTAAAAAGGAAAAAGGCTTAAATTAAACAAGACAGTTGTACCATTGACAATACTAACTGTCCTGTAGATTAATTTATTTTCACAATTTAGGTCAAAATAAAGTGCCACAAATGCATATAAAAATGGCAAAGAAATGAGCTTCATGCTTAAGAGTGAAGACTCAGTAAATGTGCAGGTAAAAAGGTAGACTCAGTAAATGTGCAGGTAAAAAGGTAGACTCAGTAAATGTGCAGGTAAAAAGGTAGACTCAGTAAATGTGCAGGTAAAAAGGTAGACTCAGTAAATGTGCAGGTAAAAAGGTAGCAAACAGGGGTGGTTTGGGTGACAGTGTGGTAGCAGTAGCATGTAGGGGGAGAGATTTTGGGGGTGTGGGGTTGCTCTAAGCTAGCCCCGGGATGCGTGACTGCCCCCGTCACATGGAGCAGCACGAGCCCCCCGCCCGGAAGCCCGCTCGGCATCGGCAGGCCCGGACCAGCCCCGCGGTCAGACGGAATTCGCATAAACTTAAACTAATATTGGTGCACCTGCTTCCCTCCAAATATGTACCCTAAAAATCAAAACCTTCTCCCTCGCTTTTCACATTTCAGTTAATACATAAATCAAAGAATACTGGTTGAAAGTGGAAACGTCGGGGGGGGGGGGGGTCGGGGTGTCGGAGCGATGGCGGGTGGCTTTCTTTCACCCCTCGCCCTCATCAGGCGTGCGCCAAAGCTCGGAGGTGTGGCGATAAATATCCCGCCGCACCGCTGGATAAGATCATCCTCGGATATATCGCATTCCCGCTGGAGTCCCTGAACCGAAGGGAAATGAAACGGTTCAGTTTTCCGTTTTCTGTTTTCCGTTCGGTTTCCTGAGATTTGAGACGGTTATGCCGTCCTGAGGCCCGAATCAGTGTGGATAATTGAAAGCGCCCCCCCCCCATGTTTTTTTTTTCTTGGCTCTGAAAACTCCAAAGACTGAAGCTATACTTTGGCGGCGTGACACAGCGTGTGGAAAAAAAACAGCTGACACAAACTCTGCTTGGAATCTGACCGCCCGTCTTGAGCGTCATAACAAGCCAAACCCAGACGCAAGGTAGCTCAGAGCAGCATCACAAACACCTGTAACGGGCGGAGCCACAATGCCCTGTCAATCACTGACTCCTTTATAACCAATCAAAACATTTTGCCGCCTGTAGCAATGCACGCTGATTGATTGAAGTCAGCCAGCCATTGATGCTGTGATAGCTCCACCCATTTTTGGGTTTAATGAAGCGGGATTCCTCCAATCACAGCTCGGAGCATCCAGGGCCTTCTCAAACTGAGATCCCTCGCTCAAGGGCCTATGAGTTACGGGGGTTGGGAGCGCCGGTATCTGAATGTTCCAGGAAAAACACGTCTGACAGGGAGGCAGGGATGAGAGGAAGGGACTGAACTTCATAAAGAGAGAAGCAGCGGGAGAGAAACGCAGTATTAAAAGATGAGGAAGTCGGTATTCCCTTATCAGAGTCATTGAAAGTCACATGAATGGCAGGTTGGGAGGGGGTGTCGGGGGGCTGGCATGTCTGGGCTGCACTTTCCAGATAAGAGTGAGAGATGTAAAGAAAGAGAGGGAAGGGATGGGAAGGGAGAGGGAGGGAGGGAGGGAAAGAGAAAGGAAGCAGGGGAAGGAAAAGGTGTGTTTGAGTGAGTTAATGTGCGGAGGAGTGTGTGTGGGTGTGGGTGTGGATGAGGGAATAGGGCCGTGACTGAGAGTGAGAAGCTGTCTGTGTCACATTGTGTGTGTGTGTGCATGTGTGTGCGACTGTCTGTGTGTGTGTGTGTGTGTGTGTGTGTGTGTGTGTGTGTGTGTGTGTGTGTGCGTGTGCGTGTTGTGTTTCTGTGTGTGTGTGTGTGCACTGGAAGTCCTGGTCTGGTTCTCTCAGAGTGGGACAGGAAGGTCCAGGACAGACGAGCCAGCATCAAGCCGGAAGGAAGGAAGTCATACGTGGCCCCTGGGGACCCACAGGAAACTGTAGCGGCCATTAGTGACCCCATGGAGTCTGTGCCGGGAGCAGAGATACAACGACACTGCTCGGCACCGTCCTCACCGTTCACCGTCTCACCCACACACACCCAGGGGTGAAACAAACATTTGTTTGTTTGTCTTAAATATCAGAAAACCAAACTTTTGAGAGTACGTTTCAATTAATGTTTTACTTAAAAAAAAGAAAAAAAATGGAGCCCTGCTCGCTCTCCTTTTGCAGGTCTTGTGTCAGTACTTATTTGAGTATAACCCGACTTATCTCTCGCTCAAACGGTGGCTTTCAGGCCACGTTAAAAGCACCTTCTGTAAGTCGCTTAGATCAAAGGCATCTGCTCAAATGCCAAAATTATTTTTAAAAAGTCTAAATTGTTTGGGTGGATATTAAGTTTGAGCCCCAGGCAGTAAACATGCGCAGTAACATGGGCAGAGAGATGTGCCAAGGCCATTTCCCTATTCCGACGGTTAGGCTGGCTGGGCGTGGTCACGCCTGAGGAGATGGGTGCGGTTTTTCGCGAAAGCCAGAGGATGTACAGACCGTACGGGTGGGGCGAGGGTCAGGGGCACTTCTCTCTCTCCCGCCCTGCCCAAACCTACTCACCCCCCGCCCCTCCCCCAGGGATGAGTCTCAGGTCCAGACGGCCCGGCCCAGGATAGGTGGCGGAGGTAGGGGTCAGCTCAGGACGAACAGGAAGCAGGCCGGCCCGTTCCCAGGTGCCAGGGGGAAGGAAAAAAACGCATCTGCTGGTCTTTAGCGAGCGAGTTGCGGGAAGCCTAGAGGAAGCGCTCCCTGCCCCTACCCCCCCCAACACCCCCCTGTCCCCTGCGCCTCCCTGTTACGCACGGCCTGTTCATATTTGGACCGGAGTCCCTTTCATTTGCACAACTGGCAGATTTAACCGACCGTTTGTATATAAAAAAAACAGCCAATCAGAAGCCTGACCCATCCAGTGGTTGGACCCCTGACCCGTAACGTGCTATGACCCAACAACCCGACACGCGCCGCAAAATCCCCAGTTCATAATTTCATTCAGGATATTATGCCATTTTTTATGGTTTCATCGTGTTTTATCTTCCCTTAAATCTTAAAATATTCACAGTTTTTATATATTATTCTGTTACTGGAGGGAGAAGCACAGGTGTACTCTCGATGCAAGACTCAGATACAGTCATAGTATTTGCAATATTTGAATGAGGATAATAAATTATTTTATACATGTTTGTCACTGATCACGGAGCCAAGAGTAAATAACCCCTGGGCTGCCATTTGAGGATAATATATATAAGGATAATTCAATGGGGCCCCTCATACTGGCCCCTGGGGAACTGTGGCCCCTGAATAAAATGCAGTTAACTCTTTGAAGAGTAGGTTTTTTGTAATGTTTGTTTTGTTTTTTTTAAGTCAGTGTTCTAGAACTCCATTGCTTTCGATTGCCAGTAGTGATTGTTACATCAGCATTTGACTGTTCAGTTAAGAACATTCTAATCACATATTTGTGATCTTATACCTTAAAGGGTGAAGGAGACTCTGTGCTAGGATTCTGGCAGGGGACTGTGATGGCTGTGGTGGTGTGTGTGTGTGTGTGTGTGTGGGGGGGGGGGGGGGGGGGGGGTATTAAATCCCTCTCTGCTCAGCCAGGACACAGGACATGCCCCTCAGTGTAATCTGTCATCTGACCTCTCTGTGCCAGATGTTGGCTCAATCATCCTGATGTTGCGCTAGGACCACGATAAGCACAGCAAGCTGCTCGTACATCACAAACTCCCCGTCCCCCACAAATCTCCAACAGCTGATCCTTAGCTCGAGTGATCTCTGTCCGTTCTGGTCGTGCTGCGGAGGATTAAACGCCCACGACCGAGATTAAACTAAACACACGCATGGAGCATGTAGCGTGTCACGATGGCGCTGGATACGCGTCGGCCTGCTTTCTGCACGATTACAGCTTCCGCTGACGGTGCTTGTGACAACCTCGGCCTTGCTGGCCCAGTAATCTCCACAGCACTGGGGGGGCGGGGGGTAGCCAATCCAGGCAGCGAGCAGAGAGCATTAGTCTGTAGTGTGGTCAGTGGCGGTATAGCCTAATTGAGGAGAACCGGCTACATATGATGGCATTGAATAATTGGTGAATTAAACGCTGATGTAGCCTATTGTTAATCAAGGAAACGGATTGAAAAATTATTAAGACCAATAATCAGTTTTAAAGGGAAGTTTTCCGCTACCCCCCCAATTTTCAGCTCAGGAGCCGCCACTGAGTGTGGTCCATGCGCTCTGACAGCAAAACCTGTTTCTGTTTGGGACAGACTTCCATGGGTACAGAGAGACGTCACATCTTTACTATTCTGCATCTCACAGACCAATGGAAAGGCATTATACAACTGTACAACCTTATAACCATGTTATTCCTCTGTATAACTGTGTAACTACACTGAGCGCACTGTACACCCAAGCTGTATTTTTTATTTTTTTAAATGTAAGTCAGTATGAGAAAGAACAGCAATGCTAATAACTACGATAACTGATAATAATATCCATCCCCTCATGAACAGCAACTGAAGACTGTCCCTCTGGCCTCAAAGCAACCCTCTAATCACTCACTGTTTCTCAGGTTAAAATTATGCACTCCACGTCACTCAGCTGGCATCTTCAACACACACACACACACACACACACACCACACACACAAATACAGAAACACACACAGACAAGCACAAACCACATATGAACATGCACACCACACACACACACACACACACACACAGAAATGCACCACACGCACACACACACACACACACACACACACACACACACACAGAAATGTGCATGAACACACATACACACACACTCACACAAATACAGACAAGCACATACACATATAAACATGCTAACACACACACACACACACACAGAAATGTGCATGAACACACATACGCACACACTCACACACACACACACACACACACACACACACAAACACTGTTCCCCAGAATTTGCTTTGAACCCACTTCCAGCTCCAAATGTGTGAGTAATTATGCATGGTGATAAAATATAAGCACCATTCCGGGAGTTACCAGATGAACAAAAAAAATTATTTTCACTGATGCTGCATCAGCCATATTCTGGCTCATTGTGGATGCAATAAAAGTTAAAATATCATATCCCATAAAAATGGGTTATAATTTAAATGCATATTAATGAACACTGAATTTGTGGGCACTTGCATCAATATGTATGCATCACTGCGCTACAAATCTTGTGAACAAAAAGACAAAAAAAAAAAAGTTCCTACGCGTAATATGTGACATGAACGCCCTATTTGAGAGAGCGCTGTGATTAATTGCGTGCATTAAAACTCTGCTCCCTGCTGTGTGTCACATGCTAAAATCAATCAGCGCACTTAATAGTTTCCAGCTTAATAAGAATTTGTTTTACATTTATCCAGCGGCACGGAGGAATTCCACCAATGCAGCCGCAAAACCCTGGAGGTCAATGAAAGCATCTCTTAGCACGTCGCGGCACAGACGAGGCCGAGCGAGTTTAGAAAAAGCTCCCTTCCGTGTTTTAAGAGTTTCGGCTTTCGTAAGTCGCGCTGAGGAGAGGAAAAATACAGCCAGATCGGCTACAGATGAGCCACCTATGACCCATCCATCACATCTCTATGTCACACAGTATCTATGCCACCTATGACCCATCCATTACATGTCTATG
>CM056387.1:36655255-36665910 GCA_029718625.1 Synaphobranchus kaupii
CAACCTTTTCTGATCCAGGGACCCCCACCCAGGCTCTGAGGCATCCAGGGGACCCCCATCATAAGTTAAAAGGGGGTCTATTTAAAAACAAACAAAAAAAGGTTTTATATTTTGAAATATTTGCAGGTTCGATTCCCAGGTAGAACACTGCCGTTGTGCCCTTGGCTTGAGCGAGGCACGCGACCGCAATTGCTTCAGTATCCAGCTGTATAAACGGATGCAATGTAACTGCTATGTAAATGCAATCGCTATGTATCTTGCTATGATGCCATGTAATTGCTATGTCTAAGAGGGTCTGCTAAATGGCATTAATGTCATTTTCCTCCTGTTTGTATAGATGCTGTTTACACATATGAACTGGGCTAAGCCCACCCCCCCTCCATCAGAGACTGGCTGTAATTAGATGTATCTGAATAACAGCTCCCCCTGTATTGAAGCCCCCTCTTGTGTGACCGGGGTGGAGGGTGGGGGGTGGGTATTTAGGCTTTTCAGCACCATTGAAGGGGAGAGGGACGGACAGGGGGCCGTTATCGGGGTGTCTGACTCACAGTTTGGATCCTGCGCCCGTGTCGGGTAGCAGCAGGGGGTGGACTGCCACCCCAACGTTGGGTCCCCGGGCGCCGTGCCTGCCCCCCCTCGCCCCCTCTAGGGAGCGGGAAGGTGGCAGTGGGTTCCGCAACAGGGGCAAGGGCCCGGGTGATTGGGGGTAACGGGGGGGGGGAACGCCCGGAACCTGGCGCAGGGCCCTGTCTACAAAGACGCACTGTTCGAGGCCACAATGGGACCCACAGGGTTGGGGTGTGAGTAATGACACCAAGGCTCTCCGTGCAGCGCTCTCTCTCCCTCACCCACAAAAAAACAAAAAAAAAGGAATCCACCAAAAAAAACAAAAAAAAACCCTTTGTTTTCAGCGTTCCCTAAACAACATTCCGCACAATGCCGTCTTGTCCGGACGGAATGCTGAGCGATTTCTGAGAGACTTAGGGCTTCTTTTTGCTTTTTTTTGGTGGAAAAGGTGACGAGTTTATGACAAGCGGCGTGTCGACACAAACATTTCAGGAACCAAAACAAGTGTGGGAAACCGCACTACTGCACGCCGGTGCCTGTGACCGGACTCGCTTCCATTTCCACTCAGTCAATTCAGGAAATTAACTGAAAGGCAGTTAATGAACTGACCAAAAAAATGGGCATAAAGTTTGTATGAGGATCATTAAATTAGTAAACTGATGATTTCAAATAATTTCCTGAACTTATGGACTTGACATATTGTTGCTTCTCCCTGACTCAAAGAAGACATAGCCCGCCACATCACATGAATTATTCTAACACGCAGAACATATCCATATCTACGTGTGGAAAAAAGGGTGTAGAAAATTCCTTCAGTGCATTTAGAGATCTTCTTTTCGTCTAGGCAGGTTAATGAGGTGCCATCGTGCCAAGTTTACGGTCCTGTAAACAGCCGGTTTACAGGACTAAATAAAGGCACACCATTAATTGGGGACGCCTTACCGAGCACAGAAGGTTCAAACACAGTTTTCACATCATTCAGTAAAGCCGGAATGCCTTTCACCACGTATTGCTAAGAATAGCACATTCGTAAATTCTTTATGGATATGCTCCAATCTCCAAGGAGAGGAAAGCTACTTCACACACACTGGATCTCACTCTCACTATCTCTCTATAAATGGACATGCCTACGCCTGATATGTACTGATTGATAGGAGGAAAGGAAAGGAGAAGAAGGGTGGGCATTGGGTGGAGGGGTGGGGGCATTGGGTGGAGGGGTGGGGGCAGGGTGGGCTCTAGGGTTGCGGGTGTCTGGGGTTTTTTTGGAGTGTGAAAATAAATTGCCCCGAGCGTTTCCCCCCCCATGCCCTCATTCACAGCAAGCCATGGCCGGACCCTTCTTTTCATTCAGACGCTTTTAAAAACATCTCAATGCACTGAACACTGAACAAACAACTGACCCTAAACCCTAACCCCTAAACCTTCAGCCCAGGCCTGCTCTGTTAATGTTAAACAGTCGATTCACCAAGGCTGTGGCAAAACGTCCAATGCACCCCTCAGCCTGGCTATGACACCACAAAATGGGGAGCTCCTATAGGTCGGCTGAAAAAGTATGGATGGGGCAGAGTGCCAAAAAGGTTCAAATACAAGAGAGATTTACCAAGCAATGGAGATGTGTGTGTGTGTGTGTGTGTGTGTGTTTGTGTGGTGTGTGTGTCTGTGTGCGCGTGACAGTGTGTGTGAGTGTGTGCCTCTCTGAGCTCTCACTGCCCACTAGGGGCTGCCAGGTCTGACGTCTTTATTGACAGTTTGTGTGAAAGAGACGTTCAGTCAGCACAATTTAACTTTTATTGTTTGGGCAAAACCACAATGCTGCAACATGCCTGAAAAAACCGCTGGAACAAAGTCCCAGACCCAGACACACTGTTAGGCCAGTCAGAGAGACGGAGCTGAGAGCACTTTGAGCACAGTGACTGTGTCACACACACACACACACACACACACACACACACGCGCGCAGCGCGCACGCATGCACACACACACACACACACACACACACACACACACACACACACGCGCGCGCGCGCACGCGCACGCATGCACACACACACACACACACACACACACACACACACACACACACGCGCGCGCGCGCGCGCACGCGCATGCATGCACACACACACACACACAGACACACACACACACACACACACACACACACACACACTCACACACACACACACACACACACACACACACACACACACACACACACACACACTCACACACTCACACACACACGCACACACACACACACACACGCACACATACACACGCACACACATGCGCACACACACACACACACACACACCCCATGACCTCATCATAGTCCACTCCAGGGTCAAACTCCAGAAAGCAGCCATAGATTTTGATTGGCTAATTACATCCTGTTTGGCCGTAATGGTGGGAGTTCATTAACCCCAGAGCTGTCCTGTCCTGTCCTGTCCTGTCCTGTTTTTCTTAACAGGAAAAATCATATTTTTCATAAGCTATTTGTAAGCCACGTTTCCCCCTCGTTAGCGGTGGACATCTGTTTTTCCTCGCGTCGCGCGGCTTCTCTACAATCTTCTCGCGCTTCCTCCCACCGCAACTCTGAAAATGAGACACGGGACGCGCTCGTTTATTATTTACAAATTCATGAAAACCTGCGGCCAAACTGCTGTGCGGCCACCAGGCATACGGACAGAGCTGGCCTCTGACGCCGGGCCTGAGCCGAGCCGGTTTAAGCTGTTAATGTTCACAATGAGCCTGTGACCAATTACGTTGCGATAAGCTGTAAACCGAACGACGGCCTGCGTTTGATCCCGTCACATCTATCCATCTATAAAGTCCTTGAGGAACATTTTAATTGTGCGTGTTTATGACTACAAATGAAAAATAAAAGTAAATTAATATTTTATTTAATATTTTCACCATTACAAGCCCTATCCTGATCCATTAAGCATCGAGAAGTTCAGCACTTATTTGTCTGCAGAAGCACCTCATTTCTGTATTTCCAAATATTGTTAGAGCAACCAGTTTTACTTTTAACATTACAGATTTTCGAGAACAGAAAAGGTTGTTAAAAAACAATAAATTACAGTATATATTAAGGTGTTACGTTGCTGTTATTTTGCTGTTACACTGCTGTTTTGTGGCTGGTAAGCTGCTGAGGACATCCAGCCGACTTCAAACGCAGAGCCGGCCGCTGGCATAAATATGCAGCCATTTAGGGCCACACAATTCACGTTTTTTTTATTTAATTTTTTTTAAACACATTTTAATTGTATAGTATTCACCCCAAAATCTAACTACTCATAAATTTAATATGTGAGTGAAGTCTTTCTGCTGTCTCTTAAATGGTGGGTGTGATTTATGTTGGAGCGCTTCGGGGCCACAACAACATTCTTGTTTCGGGCCACCAAAACCCTAGGGCCAGCTCTGATCAAAACCAGCATTAAATTACAAGCTCAACATGCAGCGAATTAACAGCTGGTTTGTAGCCAAAGGCAGAATGCACAGAGGCTAGGGTACGAGCAGGACCAGGGGCAGGGGCAGGGGCAGGACCAGGGGCAGGAGCAGGGGCAGGAGCAGGAGCAGGAGCAGGGGCAGGAGAACAGTGCAGTAGCAGCCCCTGGCATTCACTCAGTCTTCCCAACCGCAGTCATTAGCCGCTCAGCGCTCTAAAGGGCATCGCTGATGAGTCAGAGCAGAAATAACCACGGCGATGGCCGATACCGTCCCGCGGAACCAAGCGGACACCGGGGTCGAGATTCACGGCCCGCACTGACCTCCTTTTATCAGAGAGATTTATCAGTGTGTGGCTCATTGTACATATGCATACATACTGACACACACAAGCTCATACACACACACCGACACACAAACTCACACACACACAAGCTCATAAACACACACACGCACTGACACACACACACACACACACACACACACACACACACACACACACACACACACACACACACACGGTAGCAGCAGCAGCAGGCCAGAGGTTTATGAGTAGCTTTGGCTGTCTTTGGGGCTGCTATGTGAGATAACACACCTCACAGTGAGACAGTGAGATAGCACACACCTCACAGTGAGACAGTGAGATAGCACACACCTCACAGTGAGACAGTGAGATAACACACCTCACAGTGAGACAGTGAGATAGCACACACCTCACAGTGAGACAGTGAGATAGCACACACCTCACAGTGAGACAGTGAGATAGCACACCTCACAGTGAGACAGTGAGATAGCACACACCTCACAGTGAGACAGTGAGATAGCACACACCTCACAGTGAGACAGTGAGATAGCACACACCTCACAGTGAGACAGTGAGATAGCACACACCTCACAGTCGGGCCGCTCACAACCCCACCTCTAGCACCTCGGCCTCAGCCTCACCACGCGCGGACCCTGGCCCCCATCCAGCCGGCCGGCCCCGAAACTAGGCCAGGAGCACCCCCCCTCCCCCTCCCAGCTCAGAGCCAGGGGAAGACATGCAGTCCGGGGCGGGGGTAGGGGATGTAGGGCCTGCAGTGATTGCCCATCCTGTCTTAATTACACATAATAGCTCAGCAGGAAACCCTGAGCTGGGAGGGGGGGCAGAGAGGTACAGTGTATGGACCCCAAGACCCCAGAATGCATGCAAGCTAACGCTCTAGCGCCCCCGCCAGGTCAGAGATCGTCCTCGTTACACCTGTCCCGAGTCACCACCGCCCAAAATGGCCGTTATTTACGTAATTAGCGAGCTGCTTAAAGAAGCTGTTGAGTGGCGGGCGGTGGAAAAGGTGTGAATGCAGGTGTGG
Source organism: Synaphobranchus kaupii (assembly GCA_029718625.1). Taxonomy (NCBI): domain Eukaryota; kingdom Metazoa; phylum Chordata; class Actinopteri; order Anguilliformes; family Synaphobranchidae; genus Synaphobranchus; species Synaphobranchus kaupii. The sequence goes on from CM056387.1 coordinate 36,660,619, forward strand.
GGGTACCAGGTAAACAGCCCAGTCCCTTCCTTAACAATTTTACCTCCTCCATTACAGGTGGAAATGTCATAACAGGAAATAACACGGCCACAAACGGCCCTGAAATGTAGCCTTTGCAAAGAGACTAACGGACAGTTTAATGGGATTGTAATCACGGCAACAGTAGAGTTTAGAGCCCCGCCATGTCTGCAGTGGATTGAACGCTCGTACAGTAGAGCCCGAAACTACTTCAGGAAGGAGGTCATTTTATTAATGAAGACGAATGGAGGAACGCTGCTGAATGAGACTCGCCAGCTGCGAGAATCACTCATCGATACCGAATCTACCCGCCATCACTGCCAGCAACATCAGTCAGGCAGTCGCAGTGACCACGACGACCTCCCGCGATCGATGATGCGGGCACGCCTGCTCGCTCACACGGGAGAGGGAGAAAGAGAGAGAGAGAGAGAGAGAAGCATGCCGGGGTGCCCAACTAGGTTGTGAATGAAAGGCGAACGCGGGTAACGGCGCGTTGTTTAATTCGCTCTCTGCAGTTTGGGGGAGAGGCGTTTATTACCGCACGCCTTCCCGCTGCTTGGATCAGCATCATATGACCCCTTGCTTGGCTGCTGTGCGGCCTGCTGCCCTGTACCTCAGATTTAATTTCTCAATTCCTCACCCCCCCACCCCCCCCTCCTAATATCTCATAATCATCCATCATTCGTTTATCTGCACATCTCTTCTAGACGCAGACTACGTGACAGCCCCCATTGTCCCTTATCTCTGTATTCACCTCTTTTTTTATTCATTTTCATCCCTCTCCTTCTGCCTCACTGTGCCCTCCTTTATCTCCTCCGTATCTGTTCATCTCTTTCTCTCCATCTTTCTTTCTCTTTCTCTCTCTCTTTTTCCCTCACCCTCCTTCCACTGTTGCTGCTGTGCAGTCCCAATAGAGCACACCCCCGCCCAAACTAGTCCACACACTTCCTGATGACATCAGCCAATCAGCTGTTGTGCCTTGGGCCCTGCCCCCTGACCCAGAAGGTAAAGGGCCTCGCACTCATCAGCAGCGCAGAGCGAACAGGAAGCGCGTGTCACGGCTGGCCCCTTGTTGCCGTGGCACCCTGGCAGGTCAGCAGGCTCGCCGAGAGGTTTGGAAAGTGAGAGGCATCCTGAACGTGCGAGCTGCGGTAATTGAAACGAGGTCAATAAGCGTGTCGATAATGAGCAGCGGGAGGAGGAGACGGTCTGAGAGGAATCGCCATCACTGGCCCGAGCGCGACACACTGCTGGGTTATCCGAACGAGATACACTGCTGGGGTATCCAAGCACACACACACACACACACACACACACACACAAACACACACTCTCACACACATAGGCCCTGAAGCAGTAAGAAGGATACCGGCTGTGTAATTGCTCCAGAGCGTAAAAGAGAATGGGAGAGAGGGGGAAAGACAGAGGGAGAAAGAACGGAGAAAGGGGGAGAGGAGAGAGAAAGAGAGGGAGAGGGGAGAGAGGGGGAGAGGTGAAGATACAGAGAGAGAGAGTGGAAACAGGGGGAGAGGAGAGAAAGAGAGGGGGGAAAGGTGAGAGAGAGAAGGAGAGAGAGGGAGAGAGGAGGGGGGCACTGCCACTTCTCATTCAGCTCCCTACCTCATCACCTCATCCAGCGCACTGAGAACTAGGTCAGTGGAGGAGGAGAGGAAGAGGCGATGGGGAGCGTCAACGTGTTTTCCTCTCGCTCTCTCTTTCCCTGTCTCTCTCTCTCTCTCTCTCTCTCTCTCTCTCTCACTGACTTATCTCCCTGCTACAACTGGAGGCTGAAATCCCCCTCTCTTTTTTCTCCTCTCTCTCTCTCTCTCTTTCTCTCTCTCTCTCACACACACAAACTCAACACACACACCACTTATTCATGAGGCCACTGCTCTTGCCCTAAACACAGATCTCAGCCTCTCTGGCTGTCTGATGTTTCTCTCTCTCTCTCTCTCTTTCTCTCTCTCTCTCTCTCAATAAAATATACAAAAAAAGAAGCAGTTTTTGCTTTCATCTCTCGTTTCTCTTGGAAGGACCCCCCCCCCCCCCCCCCCATTGTGGGCTTAAATGGGGTCTGAACTAAAAGGGTTGTTCTAGCGCCACAAATGAATAAGATTCTAGCGGGGCAGCGACAAAAAAGACGCTCGCGTAAAGAAGAACCGTAGCGACGTCGCGGTGCCAGGCGAGGCTGTGGCACGGGGGGGAGAGGACACCTGCCACAGACTGGACCCCCACACAGCTCTCTGGACCCCCACACGGCTCACTGGACCCCCACACGGCTCGCCGGACCCCCACGCGGCTCGCTGGACCCCCACACGGCTCGCCGGACCCCCCCCCACACGGCCTGGACTGTCCAGCTGACACCGACAGCTGATTCGGCCGTCTAGCTGTCACAAAGCAGCCTGGCACAGATAAGCCGTTTGTCTTTCATTAGCATGAGTACCCCTCAGATTAGCATGAGTACCCCTCAGATTAGCATGAGTACCCCTCAGATTGTAAACACTTTGGGGACGGCTGGAGGGGTGAGCAACACGCTAACAGCTACCTGTGTGTTTCGTAAAAATGAGCACGGCTCAAGATTATATTCACTTCAAGAGGTCTGGGCACGGTTTGGGGAGGTGCCGCCTGCGCGTTTCACAAGCACGAGCACTCCTCAGATTATATACACTTTTCGGGAGAGCTAGTGAGGTGAGCCACATGCTAACAGCCACCTGTTTATCTGAAGGGGTATATCAGGTGTGTGGAACCCGAGCCAAACAGCAACTGGGATTAATATGAGCCCCTGCGACATTTCTCCTTCACACACGCTGTGTCCTCACCTACAGGATGAAAAGGTGCCATGGCAACCATTTCATTTTGGAGGCACTCAGCAGTATCAGCATCAAAGGCTGTGCTTGATCTGACACACCGGGAGGGTGTGTGTGCGTGTGCGTGTGCGTGTGCGTGCGTGCGTGCGTGCGTGTGTGTATGTGTACGTGTGTGCGCATGTGTGTGTCTGTGTATGCGTGAGTTTTTGTGTGTGCGTATGTGCGTGTGTTTGTGTGTGTATGCATGTCTGTGTGTGCGCATGTGCATTTTTGTGTGTGTGTGTGTGTGTGTGTGTGTGTGTGTGTATGCTACCTTAGCCTTGCTGACACACTCTGATCCTCAGACTCACTGGAGTCGATACCAGCTTCTCTACAGTCGTCATTAATGCGCTAATCAGCCCCATCGGCCTCCAAAGGAAAGCCCTGAAGTGTAGCGCCCAGTGATGACCTCACACAATCAGTGCTCCCATCTTACTAAAGAAACAGGATCGGGACCTGACGTGTGTTATATAAATGTAATGCAATGTACTGTCGCTAACATTACTTCTTACAGGTAAGAAGCATACCTCCTCTTGGAGGACTTATAAATCTACAAATAGGAACAAGAAAAAGGAAGAGTCATGCTTGTTATTTATGCCATTTGATTAATTGTTATCTTTAAAAAATGCCTTTGTTATCTATAAAATAGCAGCTGGTTCAAGCACACAATTCAACCCTCCATCTTCAGCTTCACCAGCGCATAAATAAAAACTAAGCTGGACTGCATTTGTTTATTTTCCGATGCTTTCTGGGGCCTCTCTACATGCCGGACGCCATTTTAACCCATTTTTGGAGATTTGGAGCGACGGACCAAGCGACGAGGTCATTGGCTGTGGAGTCGTACCCGCCGTGCTTAACCCCTCCCAGAGCGAACGCACTCTGCCCCCCGTGTGGGAAAGGAGCCGTTTGTTTATTTTGAAGTGAGATGCAACACAGTGCATTGCAGTCTTGGCGGTTTCTGCATAAACCAGACTTACGATGTTACCGAATCCGCTAGGTCCCCAAGAAGACACGCGCACACACACACACATCCACTGAAACACGCAGATGCGCGCACTCACACACACACACACACACACGTAGTCAGCACACATTCCTTAGTCACTATCTCACCAGCTATTTAAAACAGTGGTAGTGAGTCGGGTTACAAGCTGAACAGACCATCGCAGCCCTTGCTTACAGCGGGGAGGTTTGCGTCATTTCATGCTACATTTGCTGCCGTTGCATTCCACATTAACATGAAACCGTGGCCTCCGCCGTTTTCAAGGCGTTCACAAAGCTTTATTTAAATCACAGCGGATCAGGGTGCTTCCCGGGGAGTCTGGGAAAGAGAGTCCAGAGGGACCCAGTTTAAAAAAAATTTTTTTTTATATATATAGATATATAGATATAGCTATCCTCAGAATCCCCAGGGCTCCACAGGGTGGGTGGTAGCAGTGTCTGTGTGTGTGTGTGTGTGTGTGTCGGGGGGGGGGGGTAGCAGAGATCAAACAAGAAAATTATTCTTCACTTTCCTCTCCACTACTACTTTCATTTCCTTCTGTCAGATAAAGGAGGAGGCGGAAATAGAGTGAGAAAAAAGGAGGGAAAGAGGAACCCCAACCCAACCCCCTTCACACTCCCTGTTCTCTTTTTCTTTCTTCCAGACTCCACACCCTCCCTAGCATAGGTACAGCTGGAGCCAAGATAGCTGCACCTGCGTGACAGTGGCAGAATCCTCCTTTCTGTGTTCCATAGCAATCGCACATATCCACGTATTCTCGCCCATCGACTGTACACAACCATGGCTTCCTGCTGAGAATCGCTCTTGTGTAGAGCAGTGTACCTCAGAAGGTTGCCGGTTTTCTTCTAGTACATTACACTAAAGACGTTCCCCGTGCAACTGGGCTTGTAACTCAGAGGTTGCTGGTTCTAGCTCCAGGCGAGGCACAGCGGAAGAACATAACCAACTGTAAAAACGGAGAGAATGTTTAAAAACTTCAGCTGTGTAAATCACTCTGGATGGGGGAATCTGCTGAGCAAATACTCATTAGAAGTAACATTGTGATATTATTCAGCTTAATTTATTGCTTTTAAATGTTCTGACAGGTTGAAGGCGATTAAAGGACTGTGCACAGTGTCCACATAAGGAAGTGCATTTCTAACGGAATGACCACTCACTACACAGGAAGGCCTGCGTTTGCAATGCGATCCTCAAGCACCGACCCGCTGAGCAACACTGCCGGAATCAATAAAACAAAAACCACTTCAGAGCCATATCGAGACGACATGCTGGAGAAGCAATGCTTTCAGACATCCTTCAAAACAGACAGATAATAAGGATCTGCTCAAGAGAATAGGTCAGATTAATGCCCTTCTCTCTTGAAGGGGACATATTTCTGCACTGTGTTTGGGGAAGGGGAGACATTTCTGGGGAGTTTCATCCTGT